>ML093383.1:40421-80939 GCA_003697995.1 Taxidea taxus jeffersonii | reverse complement strand
TTTTTAAATCACTATTTTCAAATTCTAATTGTCCTGTGAATTCCACTCTACTTACTTACTCCAGCAACAAAGATCTCACAGAAAACTAATGTTTAGAGATCAGCTTATTAAATTTCTAAACCCAAAGAGATAACCACGCTTCTCTATTTTGAGATAACAAGCTTTAGTAAGTGGGGAAGTAAGTTGCCCTTCCCCATGTTTACTCTAGATAAAAACCTGTTAGTCCACTGGGAGGAATAACTGTGCTACAAGGATAAGGTTTCTACAACTTGGCCATACATTTTCTGGTCTTGCGCATTTGAAGAGATTAAGTTTTAAGAATTTCAAATTTATGAAAAATCAGACAGGACTGATTTGTAATGTAATTCAAAGCTTCAACCTGACTTAGGTTAGACTTTGTGTTACTCTGCTACAGTATATTAGAGAACAAATACCAAGAGAAAGTTAAGAAAACCTGCTTTCACACACAGGTTAGAGAAATTATTATCCACAATTACAGCATGAGCTTCACTCTTTGGTCTTTCATTCTTAAGACTTCAAATCAGGGACGCCTGGGCGGCTCAGTTGGTTAAGCGGCTGCCTTCAGCTCAGGTCATGATCCCAGCGTCCTGGGATCGAGTCCCGCATCGGGCTCCTTGCTCGGCAGGGAACCTGCTTCTCCCTCTGCCTCTGCCTGCCTCTCTGTCTGCCTGTGCTCGCGCTCTCTCTCTCTCTAACTAATAAATAAATAAAATCTTTAAAAAAAAAAAAAAAGACTTCAAATCAGTCTACGAGGGTCTTCTTGGTCAATTTCAAGAGGAACATTTACGAAAAATAATTGGTAAGTATTTTGTATTCAACTTTGATAAAATGTATCTAACCATGTTAGACTATAATTTTTCTTATGAGTAACCTTACTTAGCACCTACCCAGTTGTATCTTCAATGTTCATTAATGCCTGGATCACCAAAGGTAACTCATATTTCACTATGAAGAGGTAGCTTGACATAGCTGGAGGAAAACAAAATTATACCATTACAAGTGCAAAATGTGGCATGTGACACCAAAAGTAACGTGTCACCACTCTGCTACACAAAGAGTAAAAAGTCTACCCAAAGGACCTTTTAAAAAATTCTCACCTCCAATGTTCTGCATTGTAATTGATCCAGATGCTGCAAGCTTTCCAACTAATCCAAATGCTTTATGTCCCAACTGTTCATATAATAAAGACCCTAAAATACGAAGAACACAGAAGCATGAAGAACGAACGAAGAAAATCCTGACAGGCATAATTGTTTTAGAAGTATCAAGAGTGCTACCATACCTCCTTCATTGGCAGTTTTCAGAAGGAGATGAACAGAATACAGGGAAAATATTGACACAAATGTCAGGAGGATTCTGATGAGAGAAGGAAAAGGCACAGGGTTATACATAAGCACAGCTATATGTGTATGTAAAGGCAATTCTTGTGCTTGTTATCAAAACATTATGTCCTAATATTTCTGCGCTAGGTAAGACAGAAAGCCCCTAAGAACTGGTGTTTACCATCCTGGCTACAGTTTCAACATCTTCCCTTAACCTGGTATTAAAAACCTGTGTCGTGTCTCAGGTGTTGGCTCCCCGGTACTGGTTAAGAGCAGGGGTTTATCCGCTGCACCAAGCATGTCGGGAAACCCAGGAAAGCTTAACTTTAAGGTGGTGGAGTTACGAGACTGAGAATTTGGTTCTGGCACCAAAATATTTAACTGTATTATTGCCACTTCTCTGCATTTTAAGGTTCCTTTTATCTGTAGAATGATGGTAATGTCTGTCAGTAAAAATGAAGCACACAAGGAAGGCACTTGTGAAATCCAATTGAGACAGGTTCAGGAAAGACCCTGAGACCACTAGGACTATGTAAGTAAGAAGAGGAATGGGACTAGGGAGGGAGTGAGATACTAACATTGGAAGCATTGGGCACAGCTATAGAACAATTGGGCACAAGTCAAAGAAGTAAGCACTGGGACGATGTACTGTATTGCACACCATCGTGCGGAATACAGGCCCAGTATTATGATGAAGTTAAACAATGCCTGTACTAGAACAAGTAGCCTATCAGTTTGACTAGGGTTGCTTTTGCTCTTGGCTCCGTTGGGTGGAACAGGAAAAAAAAAAAAAATAAGGGTAACTAGAGGTTCTCTAGCGTCACTTAGTTTTCCTTTAAGGATACAAGTTCTCTCTCATTGCAGATTTACTTTACTTTCCTCCCCTCCTGGGAAAGCTAAGGAAAATGTGGCTTTTTTTTTTTCTTTTAAAAACAACAACAAAAATATCAGGAAAACCCATTGAAAACTCTGCAAACAAGATTGTTACTTTTCCTGAATTCTGTACAGGAAAACAAAATCCGGTACCATATAAGGTCTGGCAAAGATACTGAGGTCTGTTAGTTACAACACAGGTGGTTGCACTGAACTGCCATTCCAATGCCAAAAGCTTTACAGGGCCCAGTGAGAGGTGGAAAAATGACACCACTGGCCTTACCTCTAACTGAACAAAGTTGATAGTTTAATCAAAAACAATGTGTAAAGTATGCAGACAAATTCAGTCCTCCTTTCTTACACTGAAATTACAATGAGGGATGAATGGACTTTATAACCTTTGAGGTCACTTTCAAGCTCAAGACTGAGTCTGCCTAATAAGGTTAGCTAGAGTTGCTTAACCACACTGTGACGGCCACATGGCTTCCGGCCCATTTACCTCTACATCTTCTAAATATACCTTATAAAATACCGATGGGATTAAAAACTCTGTTTAACCACTTATTAAAAGGGTTAATCAAACACATAGACCTTGTTAAAGTATAATTTCAAAGGCACAAGGGTAACATCAGAATTTTGTTTTCACTTATTAAGCAGGTGCCATTTTATCTCATGTTAACTATAACCACACTAGCAGCATTAAAGACTGTCTCCAGTTTTTATAGTTAAGAGTCAGGAAGGATTTTGGAGTATTTAACAATGAGGCCATTAAAGTTCCCCAATAAAAACTTCAAAACTCTAGGGTCCTTCCTATGTAAATTCCTTCACCTTAGTAGGAGATCTCAAAAAGCTTCATGCTAATAAAGCAAGCTGCTAGCTTCCAATGCTCAAATGCCAGGCTTAACTTTGGTACATAATTTCAACACAAAGCAGAACTTTGCAAAGGTCTGCTTTTCTTTTCATGAGCATTCTATTCTGTTGGAGAAAACTTGAGCGGATGGCACTCGTCAACTAACTGAAACCCATGTGTCACAAGGGGACAATTCCCTGCTCCCTATAAGATGTGGTTTCTTCATCAGCACAATAAACCACACTATCTTCCACAGAAATTGCCTTACCAGGAGCCCATGGGTACTTAAAGTTAACAGTTACCATACAAATATCACTGGAGATGTACGTTCAAATTTGCATGTGTTTTTGTTGTATACTTTCTTCTCCCTGGAAAATAGGGTTCCTACTTTCCTTACTGTATTATCTGAGAATCAGTGACCCCACATCAGTTAAGAACCACTGCACTCAAGTCTTCTATTGCTCCAAAATCCTATTCCAGGTATTTATGCTAGAAAGCACAGCAATAAATCATTTTAACGGGGCAAGTAGGAAAAAGAACATTTAAAAGCAAGTACTTATTAAAATATTTATTTTTTTTGCTATGGCATGTGGCAATCACACAGACCTGGAAGAAATAAATATTAGAATAAAAACAGAACAAAAAAAAAACCCCAACATATGGGTTTCTTTTTAGTGTCCAGAAAATTCTGACTCACTTTTCTTAGAACAAGCATGTTCCAGGTTAAGCAAATACCACCACACCCTATATATTCTAAAAAGTCTGTTTGCCTTACGGAAAGGTTCTTGGGAAGACTATGTCAATTTATAAACTGAGTTGGATGTACCATGCTTATTAGCATTTTTTGCTAAACTTTCTGTCAGAACAAAATTTCTAACAACTATGGATTTATCAACAGTTCTTTTTAAATATACAAACCCTGTTACCATTTTGTTTTAACTATTTCCACTGACTTAATGACTTTTGGCTTAATTACTAGTTTCCAGTGTTGTCCTATTTCTTCCTAATTGGCTTTCTTTAGATCATGCAGTTTACATATTACAACAAGGAGGTTTTTGGGTTTCTCATCTTAAATTTCACACAAATGACTTTTAAGTCAACTATTTCAACTGTAAATTCTGTCTCTGGAGCCGAAAGTTTTATGTTTTATCATATTAACTGCCCTGCACGGCAGACTCACTACTTACACATACTTACATAAAAAGAGCAATTCCAGTATTAGCCATGGCATAAGAAAGCCCAAGGATTCCACTGCCCACAATCGCATTGCTCAGATTAAATACTGACATTCCAAAGGAAGTAGTACCTGGATGCTACATAGAGGGAAAACGATAACCAAACATATAACAATAATTAAATGGAGAAAACCAGCTTTGGGCAAGTTAGACTGAATTCTAAAAGTAAAACTATTCGTTTACTCCATAAAGCCACAGACACACAAATTATTATGTTCAACTTACAAAGTCTGTCTCATACTTCTTCTTCCCCAGATTTGATTCAAGTAAAAAGTTCTGGTTTTCAGGATCTACATCTGCATAATGGCTGTAAAAGGGGGGGGGGGGGAAGGAATTCTCAGTCGTTTCGAAACAGACAATGGAATGCTTTTAACACCAACAGCCCTTTAGTTGTCAGGCACCTTCCCCGAAATGCGTAAGCGTAAGCGTTAAGTAGGAGTCCACTTTCACCAGAGATACTGTCAATGCGACAATCAGATGCTCGTTTCAGAGATTATACTTGCTCCAAATGCTACGATAAGTTACAGCAACCGAAGCAGAGTCCCAGGTCAAAGTACCCTTAAGCCCCGCAAGCTGATCAAAAACCCCAAACACACACACACACAACTTCTCCCACCTTTTCAGAGCAGCTTGCTTGGTGGGGTAGGAGTAGTTGAAATCGCTGTTGGAACTGTAGCTGCTGCTGTCCTCATCCGGGGAAATATTGAACCTTCCCATTTCGGCTTTCTTCATGCTGGCACCGGGAGGAAGAGAGGGTGCAGCGGTGAACACTGGGCTCCTTTTGTCCTTGGCGGTGCACCGGCCCGCGCGGCTGCCTGCGAAGAAGGTAGAGGCCGCGCGTCAGGACTGCAGCGCCCGCCCGCCAGCCCGACGTGGTCACGTGACGCCGCCGGGAGGCGCAGCGCGGCTGATTCATCCCCGGCCAGGCGAGTGGAAAAGTACCAGCCCAGCGCGAGGGGCGGGGGCGCGCCGAGGGGCGGAAAAGTACAGACAGCCGAGCCGCGGAGAACAAAGATGGTCCCACCGCGGTGATGCGCCCGCAGCGGCCCGCGCCCTCCGGACCCCAAAGCCCACCTCCAGAGGACTTTAGTACTGCACCCTCTCAATTATCCCAAGTCGGAGGGGAGGGGTGCACGGGGACTCTGTTTCTGCTTTCCTCCAGCCGCTATGGTCGTGCACAGGCATGCAGGGCTCACATCCCACCCAGACATTGGTTAGGTGTGCGTGCAGCCCAGGCGCACAGCTCCCAGTTTCTAGCATTTGCAACAACAATGCGCGTAATCCATCTTTTCATGCCCGGAGTCCCAAGATGGGGAAATGCCTCTGCAGCAGAGAGCGAACTCAAACGGGGCAGAAAGAGCTGACACGGGTCCTCTCCGGAGAAGGGGAGAACGCCCGTTCCCCGGCGACCAGAGGCGCCGCGGGTTTGTTTACACGCGCACGCCCGTGCCCTCGAGCACACTCGTCTACAGGCATTTGGCTCGCGAGCGCTTTCGCCCGGCCAGCCCCTCCTATGCCCGGAAAAGAAACTGATGCAATATCGATCTCCGATTATCAAATCTTCCGGGCCCGTCTTCCCCAATCGTGGCCTGTGTATACGAGAAGCCCAAACCTTCCTCTGCTGCCCCCATATACCAGATACCCCCCGATCTCATTTTTTTATTAATGCAAATCAGTCACAAGACTTGCCGCAGCGGAGCCTCGGGCCGGGGTGGTTCCCCTCCCCCTAACGGGAGGATGCGGCTCCGCTCCCTGCGGGCACGCGGCCCCCGCGCCGCGCCCCTCCCCTGCCCGAGGAGGGCGGCGACCCCCGTACGGGCCGGGACCGAAGGCGGGTCCTGCCGACCCGACACGCCAGCGCCCGGCGGAAACAGACCCCGCAGCTGCCTTCCCGCCGCGGCCCCTCCCGGGAGCCCCTCCCCCACTCCTGCCCGGGCCCCGCGCCCTCCGCACAGACGCCCCCGCGCGAGTTACCTCGGTGGTCTCCGCTCCTGTATCCCGGAAACGTCACGCAAACGCCTTCGGTGGGTTTTTCTCCGCTAAGCAAAAATCGTAAAACAAAAACAAAAACCAACAATAGGCAGGAAAAATAATTTTAATAAAAAAAGGAAATGGTAAGTTGCTGCCGCCCCAATCGTCCGGCGTCCGCCGTCTCGAGGGAAGGGCGCAAGGCTGCGGGAACGCGTGGTCCGGCTGCGGGCAGTGCTGTCGGGAAAACGCTCCGGGACGACGGCGTCGCGCGGCTCTGGTGCTGCCTGCCCGGCAGCGGGTTATAGCGGCCGCCCAGGAGGACGCGTCAGGGGGCGGGGCCGCGGCCGTCCGGCTGCCTTCTCTTTGTGTATCAACACTACCTGGGCTCCGCCCCCGGCCCGCCCGGGCCCGTAGACCCCGCCTCCTGCACCCCTCCCCCCTCCCCCCTCCCCCCGCGGCCCACTCGGGCGGCAGGCCCCGCCCGCTGGCGCCCCCACCCTCCAGAGAAGCCAAACCCCGCTCTCTCCTGTCTCTAGGTCAGCCCGGAAAGACCCCCGTGCTTCCCTTGGCCAGTTCATTTCAACCTCGATAGGTGCCCAACACAGGCGGTTGTCTTCCCGGAGCCTTCTCCTTAATCCCTTCCGTCCGAGTTACCAGCAGTCTTTGCTGTCTCCTCAAGGCTTTTTGGGGACACATCCCGCCCACCCAACCCTTTCCTGCCTGTTATTTTTGTGATTTACTTGGGGTTTTTCTCTCGCAAACTTGGACTAGTGCAGCAACGTGGTCTCCATGGTCGGTTCCGTTCTCGTTCTTTCTTCTCCATCTAGACCTGCTTTCACGTTAAGAAACTAGCCTGATTGGGTCCGTTGGCAGCTGCATTTGGGTCTATCCTTTCGACACGAGCGTGGAAAACCCTACTGGGGGAAATGCTGCATCCCGACCAGGAAGCCAGACCCCTTGCAAGGGGATCCGGGTTGGGCCTCCGGTTGGGGGGACCGGCTCTTTTGAGGAGGCGCAGGAGTCCCCAGTTTTCCTTTTGCAGACACATCTGGCTCGTTCCACCACCCCCGACCCATTTTGAGAGCTCTTCTCGCCCTCCTCGCCTTCCTCCCCCTGTATTTACAAAGGCGCTGGCTCCCCTGGAATGCTGGTCTGGGAGACTTTCTCCCGAGCCGGTCCTTCCCTTCCAGTGGTGATGTGGTCTTGCTGAGCCAGGCAACTAGGGGGCCCCTTCGCTGCGGAATCCTCCGTGCTGCGGAAAGGCACGAGTCCGTCCCTTAGCTGGAAACAAAGGCCCCTTAGGAGAAATGCTTGTTGAATGAATGAATAAACAAACGAGTTTGACCTACTGCTCTCTTCCTTTTGGGGACGTGGGAGAGATTGGGCAGGGCATAGAGGAAAGGGCTGGGTGTGATCACAATTTTTGCTTTCAATGTTTTCCTGAGGAAATCTGTACAGCTGTCTGTTTCCGTGGCACGTGAGGCTGCGGGTGTCCTGGGCCTGCACCAGCGTTCATGATTGACAACGGAGGACCCGCTTTCCCCTTTGCACTCCTCTGTGCCCCACCCCTTCTGCTAGTCAGACCAGTCTCACCTAAACAATACTCTTTCTTGCTTTAGTGCCCAACTTTCCCCTGACCATCCCTCAGGTCTTAGTCACTGAACCTCAGGCCGGCTCTTTTTTTTTTTTTTTTTTTTTTTTGGCGCGAAAGGTTTTTTAAGCCGTGTGGCGCTGGGCTTTTTAAACCTGTGCTGTCTTGTACTCAAAATTGTCCCAGGTTGTTTGTAGTCTGGTCTTCCCAGGGAGATAGTGAACTTCCCCAAGGCAGGGTTGGCATTTGACACACAATCCGAGCGGAAAACACTTACCTTTCTTCCCTTTTCGTTCCTTAATAACACCAATCAACTCTTGGCGGGAGGGCAATCTTAGCGGTGGGTTGGAAGGACTCCCTGGAAGTTTCTTTATATCAGGTTTCATCTGATAAAAATCAGAAGATCTTAAACCACCGTTTCATCCAGGTGGGTCCCCTTGCCCAGTCAGAGGTGCTAGGCAAGCCCTCAGGCTGGGTGGTTTTGGTTGGCAAGGGGCACCCTCACAGCTGGATCTCTTGTCCTTTGGTGGTTTGTAGGGCAACACATGCTTAAGAGAACCTGTAAAATTCAGGGTGTGTGTGTGTGTGTGTGTGTGTGTGTGTTGAAGGGGGGGCCATAATCTTGTTCTGACCTCTGTATCAGAACCTGAACAGTAACTGGTGAAAAAGAAAAAAAAGAGGCTGAGGTATTGAAACATCTGTTTTTCTTTTGCCAGTTTTTCAAAGGTCAATCTGAAGTATATCTGTTAACTCAAGTGGTTTCCAGCTGAGGTCTGATGAGCTCTGGGCTAAAATGCATGAGACACAGTGACTTTACCCAATTTCTGGGAGCCTGTGCTGCCCAATGCTTGTTGGTTAGAAGTGCTAAAATTTTGCTTCATTTCCAAACTAATGTTTTTAGAAGAACGTTTTTCAAACTGCAGAATGGAACCCAGCGGTGGATAGAGGCAAATTCAGTGAATTACTATGAACTTTTTTTCTTGAGTGCCAGAGAATAAAATAGAATAAAAGATACCACTATGCTATTATATAGTAATGCTCAATACTATTGTATAAAACTTTAATTTTGATTTATACATATGCATATATTCTGAGTTGTGATGTAAAATGTATTTCTTACTGTGGGTTGGGATCAAAGAATTTTGAAAGCTACTGAAAGCAAACCCATGCTAAGACAGAAAAATAATCACAAATATTCATTTGTCCACTTTGGATTTTCAGAAATGCAGTCAAGGTGGATTGTTAGAACTTTCTAACAAAGGTAGTTTTCTTTTGTCGAATTATTTGACCATTATCACCTAATAAAATACAGGGGTTTTGTTTCCTGGGGGCACAAGGAGTTGACATTCCTAAAGTGTTATTAAACAACTTGGTCTTTAGGATGTTCTTCAAAATTCTATTTATCCAGCATTTCACTTTGCCCAAGTAGGCTTAAATACTAAATGTGTTTTTTTCTAGCCTCCATTTCCAACCAAATAATTTTGTTTGCTTCCTTCCTTGTTTATTTTATTTTTTTAATTGGGGGGGTGGGTACAGAGGGAGAGGGAGAGAATCTCAAGCTGACTCCATGCAGAGCAGGCAGCCCCGATGCAGGACTTGATCTCACAACCCTGAGATCATAACCTTGTGATCACAACATGGGCAGAAATCAAGAGTCAAAGTCTTAACTGGCTGAGCCACCCGGGCACCCCTAAATAGTTCTGTTCTCAGGTTGGCCTTCATGGCTTTCTTCGATCTGGCCTTACTTAGCCTATATTTCTGTCCCTGTCCTTTAGTATTGCTTGTGGTAGACAGCTGCCTGCCATTACTGAATACCTAAACTTTATCTTTCCTTTGATGCTCAGCTTAAATACCACACCTTTCATTAATTTTTCTTTATTAGATGCTGCCATTTGAAACTGATCTCATTCTACTTTGAACTTAGTGCTTTGTAAGTATCTTTTTGTGACACTTCTTTTGGTGTTGTCTGTGTAACTGATTTTATGTTAGTGTCTTTTCAGGGTAGAATCTGACTAATCATACCCAGCCTAGTAGCTTATAAAAAGAAGGTACTTTCTGAGTAGATAGATGAATTAAATAAGTTTTTTTCTCTATAACACCTATGTCTACCTGAATTATACTTATGTATTTGTTTGTTTATTGTTTATCTCCCTCACTAGAATGTAACCTCTGTGAAGGCTGGAATTTAATCTTGTGAAAATTAATAAAAGGAAACCTCACTAATGTGGATTTGGGATGCTAGAATGGGAGGCTGGCAGGGGGTGCTGGTACCACTCACCATCAATTAGGAAAACAATTGTTTTGATTATAGACCCAACAGAAGAATCCTGAAGGGGAAAGAATCATCAGTTACAGGCCCCAACATGAGAAGATGTACATTGCATCTTCTTTCAGAAATTAACTACCCCTGTAACTCAGTGGATGAGAAACTGTCATCACTTGAACTCTTGCTTCTCTCCAATAGACTTTTTTTTTTAAGATTTTATTTATATTTGACAGAGAGAGATCTCACAAGTAGGCAGAGAGGCAAGCGGTGGGGGGGGGCGGGGGAAGCAGGCTCTCCGCTGAGCAGAGAGCCGGATTCCTGGCTCCATCCCAGGACTCTGAGATCATGACCTGAGCTAAAGGCAAAGGCTTTAACCCACTGAGCCACCCAGGTGCCCTCTCCAATAGACTTTTGCTCAAAACAACCCCTCCCAACTTTTTCCTTCTCCATAAAATAAGGTTCTCCTCATTTGTTTGTTGGACTTGCCTGTGGTTTTGCCCTGGCTTGCCTGACCTGGATCGTAATTGTCTGCCATTCCCAAATAAACCCATTTTTGCTAGTAAAATTACTGGCAGTTGTAGTTTTACAGTTAACTGCTTTGATCACTGTTGGCTCCAGAACCTAGAACAGTGCCTGACAATACATTTTTGTTGAGTGAATAAATGCAGGAATAAAGAATCTTGAGCTTCTCTAGGACCAAGAGAAAACATACTATCTAGTGTAGCTAAAGAGCATCTATCTGATCCCCTACTGGCCAAAGTAGAACTCTTGATTTCCCTAGCAAAACTGTTGCTCTCTTAATTTTTACAAGTTAGAAAAATACCTGGGTGGCTCAGTCAGTTGGGTGTCTGCCTTCGGCTCAGGTCACGATCCCAGAGTCCCAGGATGGAGTCCCACATGGGGAAATCCCTGCTCAGCAGGGAGTCTGCTTCTCCCTCTGCCTCTCACCCCATTCTCACGCTCTCTCTTTCACTCCCTCTCTGTCTCTCAAATTAAAAAAAAAAAAAAAAGGAAAATAACACCACCATTCATAAGGAAGCTTAGGCCCCTGACCATGGTCATCTTGAGCCGTTCTTTTCCTCAAATATCTAATCCATCAGCAAATCTTGAGGGCTCTGCCTCCAAACACATTCAGAATCCTGCCACTTCTGATCATCTCCACTGCTCTAGTCCTAGTCCAAGGGACTGTCACCTCTCTCCTAGATCACTGCAAAAGCCACAGTTTAACTCAACTCTGGGCTTCTATTCTCCACTCAGCCATCAGAAAAACCTCAGAACAGAAATAAAATCCTTTGCTTAAAGGAATAAATTATTTCCCTTCCTTTGAGCCCTCCAGTGACTGTTCATGGCACCCAGAATAAAATCCATATTCCTCACTCACCATGCCAGTACCAGGTTGTGCCCTTGCCTGCCTCCTTGGCCTCATCTCCTACCACTTTTTTTTTCTCCACATTCTAGCCACGTTGATTTTATTTCTCTCCCTAAAGCACTCCAATTTATTCCCTTTTCAGGGCTCTGTAGGTGCTCTTTCTTCCACCTAGAAATCTCTTTACCTAGATCTTTGTATGGTGGTTATCACTTCGGTCTCAGTTTAAATGTTGCTTCCTCAAAACAACAACAACAACAATAAAAAACCAACAAACTTCCTTGACCATTCTGGAAAAATTTGTCCCTTGCATGCAATCTCCATTTCACCACTGTCCTGTGTTTTTTTATTGCATTGATTTCATGGTATAAAAACATATTGTCTAATCATTTATTGGTTTGCTTATGACCACCCCCCTTCCTGCCTCTCTACCAGACCCCCTTGTGGAATAACTCCAAAAGGAAAAGTCCTTTGTTTTGCTAAATCACTGAAACTTCAGTGCCTAGAACTAGAACTAGAACCTGATATATAGAAAGAGTTCTATGAATTAGTGAATTAGTATATTTAACACAGAACATAATAAATAATACGCTGAATAAATGTCTATTACAATGGCTTGAGGTGGAAAAGGACAAGTTTTTCTTGAATCCAGTCTTCTGTACGCTTTGAGTGTGACAACTGATCCCAAGACTTGCTTTCTAATGGCTTCATTAATATGACCTTTTGCGATGTACACAACCTGCCATTCTTGTCCAGACAGTGTTACTCAAAATTCAAGTATGGACACTGGCATTAGGAAGAAATAGAGAAATTCCAACCTTCCCCAACCACAGCTGTCCCTTTATTCCAATGACTTACATATTTCTTAGCATTTGTCTCTCCCAGGTTCCTCAACAAATTCCTCTCCCTACTCTTTTTTTTCTCTTCTTATCATTTTGTGTTTTTTATTCTTGACATTATGTTTAATAGGAACTTAACAAATGAAATGCTGTATTTTATCTTTGTAAGACAGCTCTCAGGCCCAAAGCAGTAATATTAACCATCTGAGCACTCTGGTGACTTTAGCATGTTTTTCTGGTGCTGAAGGATACTCCATTAGGTAGCCAATGCCGTGTAATAAATTATTCCACAACTTAGTGGCTGAAACTTCAAAGTTTCAGTCTATGAAGCAGACGTTCAGAAACAGTTCAGTTGTGTGTTTTGGCATGGAGTCTCCTATGTGTTTGCAGTCAGCTGACAGCTAGGTCTGTAGTTATCTGATGGCCTGCCTGGCAAGCCCCGATTAAGCGTAGGAGAAGACTACACAAGGGTATGAATGCCAAGAGGTGAGGCTCTTTGGGGGCGATCCTGGAGGCCAGCCACCACAGAGAGGTTGTCAGCAGCAGAAAACCTTTTACTGCAAGAAGCACCGTATGCCATTAAAAGTGGTTTGAGTAATAAGGACTCATACACTCATATACTAGCTCATGTCGTAGAAGTCCATAGATAGGACAGTCATAGGGTTAATTCTTAGCCTTGATAATCTCCTCAAAGATTAAGAGCTCACCATCTCTTCATTCTGACATCCTTGGCATGCTGGAGATGTTTCCTATCATGGTCACCTGTTGGCTGCAGTGGTTTCAGGCGTCATATGCAGACAGGGCCACATCCACAAAGAAAGGAATCAATTTTATTATAAGAGGTAACATTTCCTGGAAGTA
This sequence comes from Taxidea taxus jeffersonii, assembly GCA_003697995.1. Lineage (NCBI taxonomy): Eukaryota > Metazoa > Chordata > Mammalia > Carnivora > Mustelidae > Taxidea > Taxidea taxus. Next base: position 67,744 of record ML093383.1, on the reverse strand, counting down.
CTAGTTTATACATCTCAGGTCCTACTGGCCGGAATGAGGTAACATAGTCATACACAAAAATCCAAGATGCATATTGTGAAGCCAGATGTTTGGAAGCATTACCATTCTGTCAGTGCACACCTCATTTCTCAGTCAGAAAAAGAATATCATGGTGTCCATAAAAGCTCAACTTTAAAAATAAAAGAAAAATATTGAGGTAATTTTACAGATATTTTAGTATCAACATACTCAGTTCTGTCGGGAATATAGAACTTTCCAGAGTAGCAGTACGCCGTTTTTCTGGTCTCTTCCCCAAGTAAAGAGGGAAGGAATGGCTTGAATAAATGACCTTTTTGTGGTATTTATCCATTGGCCTTTTCATGTGACCTGAGGATGGTCTATTTTTCTAGGTGTGATGCATAATAATGAATGTGAACGAAAACAGTGTCAGAAAGATGAAGGATTTATGACCATAGTTCTTTCACTGGGTAAACTGACACCTGCTAATTAGCAATAAGTGGCTTGGAAAGTGAAACGTGAAAGCAAAATCACAGATGTGAATTCTCACGTACATGCTGCCAGGTTATTTAGAATGTGCCAAGTTTTCACTAAGAATAGCAAATTAAGCTAGAAGACAACATGTGTATATAGTTAGTAAAGAGACGATTTATGTTTTAGCGAATAGTATAGGATGCTCTATTCTTTGGAAAATCAGAATTTTCAGACTCTTAAAATTTTCCAAAATAAATTGATTTAAAATACCTTTATTTTTATGCTTGTTAGTGGTCTGTTTTCTTGTCCAAAGAGAAATGACAGTAACTGCATGATGTGTTCTACTCAAATCACTCTTAGGCCAAGCTCACGATGGGCTTGCATTCCCTGTCTTCCGTCAGTTTCTGGATCTTTCTTTGCCCAGGGCTACGATACTCAAATAAGGGTTTATTAAAATTAACATACCTGTAATTCTCGTTCTTAGATGGAAAACATTTTAATATCTGAGCTTGGTTCTGGAATTCTTACTCAGGTAAAACTCCCAGTTTTAGCTGAAATCCTTGGCAGCTGATTAGATGTCAGCATCCAGTTCCAAGTAACCTTTTTTTTTGGGACATCTGGCGATAATGCCACTTCTCAATCCCCGTTCCCATTCAGGGACATCCATCCAGAGGGGCAGTCCAGAACCAACCAGTTGCTGAAACTGTTAAATTTATTTGTTTTCTTGAGGTGAACCACGCGCATAACACACCCCTTTTGAGTGAAATAATGTCATTGTGTAGCCATTTGTCACCCCTGGGTGGATGAGGTCAACAAACTCCCCAAAGTTGCTGTCTCAGGAATAAATTTCATTCGTGGTTGGAAAAACGAAGTGAGGAATGTTATGGGATAGGAAAAATAACTTGTTTATTTGCCTGCTGGTTAAGTGGGGTAAGTAACATAAAATTGGGCGGAGTATGGGCTCTGCTGGGGCGACGACGCAGTGCGTTGAGTGAGAGACCAGACGCTGATCGGAACCGTGCTCTCCCTTTGTCTTTCACTCCACCAGAGGTGTGGGGGGGGCGTTACATGCGGATCTGGGGCGGCGGGACTTGAGGGGGCTTGCGGCGCCCCAGAGGCGAAGGCGGAGGCGCCAGGACGCCGCTCCTCGCTTCTCAGGATGCCAGCGGGCTACACACAAGGTCGGGGGCAAGGCCGCGCGGCGGCTCGGAGCCCCAAGGAGGGGCGCGAAGGAAGCGAGAGCTGCCAACCCGAGGGCGAGCCGCGCGGGCGGCGCCAGCCTGGAGGCTGCAGCGGGCGGGGCGTGCGCAGCGCAGCTCCCAAGGGAGAAAGGAACCTCCGCAGTGGCGGGGCCGGACCGCGGCCGGAAGACGGGGGGGGGGGGGCCAGCGGGGGCAGCGGGGGGGGGGAGGCGACGGCGGGGAGAGGCGACGGGCGGGGCCTCCGGCGCGCAGCCCCAGTAGGTCTCCGGGAATTTTCCACTAAGGCGCGGAGCGCCGGGGCCGCCGAGGCGCAGCCCGCCTCTGCGCACCCGGGGCCCACGTGACAGTGATTCACCAGGCGCCGCCTCCCCGAGCCCCGGGCAGGGAAGCGGCGGGCAGAGGAGAGAGGGAAGGGGAGGAGGGGCGAGGACGGCGGGGAGGAGGAGGAGGAATGTGCTGGGGGAGGCGCGCAGGGGAGGAGGAAGGGAGGATGCTGAAGGTGTGGAGGCCCCGCGGCGCTGGGAGGGGCGAGGGGGCCCCTACGACGCCCCCTCCCGGGTGGCCGGGACCCGCTGGACGGCTGCCGAGCGCCCGCCTGCCACGGGGAAATCTAGACAGCCCTCCAACGGCGGGGGCTGATCCCGGGGTGCGTGGAGGAAAGCCGGAGAGGGGAGGGGGGCTGGAGGTCCCTCGGGGTTTTCTCGAACGCGTCAGGCCGCGGAGGGATGCCGCGCTTGGGAGACTGCGTTGTGGGAAACTGTCACGCCCTGTTGGCATCTGTCGGTGCCTGTGTACGTGGCTCTTGACGTGGAGAGCCGCGGCGGTGGAAGGCGCGCACCGAAGGGAGGGACGGACTGACCGAAAGACGGAAGGAAGGGTGCGGCCTTGGCTCATCCTCTGGGAGACTCGAAGGCACTGGTATTTGTCCGATTAAACCCCCGGACCCACGAGGCAACCCTTGAGGCTGCGGAGAACGTGGGATTTGTGCAGCTGGTTCCAGATGGTTCCCCCGTTAAGACTTGGAAATTGGCATTCCAAAGATTTCCTCTTACCCTTCTGTGGGTTGAGTAGACATTACACAGACCTCCTCCCATATCGCTGCTCTTGTAAGGAAACATTTATTACAGAAGTATTTCAACTGTTTTATCTCTCGTGTCCTTTCAGGTTCTCTCTAGTAATTGTGACCTCTTCCTTTTCCTCAAGTCATTTCATCAAAGACTTGGAAGCAAATTAAAAAGAAAAAATACTAGCCTGAATTAGAAAGTTAAGATCTTTGTTTACCAGTTGCATTGCCTGTGAAGGCATTGTGCTCTGCTCAGGGTTCCTCACAGCCTCTTCTGGGCCTTCTCTCATTTCCACCTGGAGGCAAAAGCGCAGACTAGAAAAAGCTGCTGAACCTGCTGGCTGCCATTTCTACACTGGTTTTAACTTTTGCACCAGAACTATGTATATTGTCTTCTCATAGGCTTCTGCAGTTAGAATTATTGTAACTAAAAAGAATAGCCAATCTTCACGCACTGCTTGGGATCGGTGCTGTTTTAAGTTCTTAATAAATATGTGAATATTTAATTGAAAAGATGTGTTCCATGGGGGCTACCTAGGTCCCCTTATACACCTTAGCTCAGTCCTTACAGATAAGGAGATTGAAGCATGCATGAATAAGATAGCTTGCCCAAGGCGATCCAGTTTGTAAGTGGGGAAACTGGAATTTGAAGCTAGACGGTGGGAGATCAATCCCATGCTGTGGTCACTATGCTATGGAAATTTCCTATTAAACATAAATGTATTGAAATATTACATTTACATTTTGGTGGAGTTCTCTCCCCTCCCTTTATTTATTTAGACTTCCTGAGGTTTATTTTGAAGAAATATCTAAATTTAGTTTGGGCAGGAAACCACAGCAATTTAAAAAAGAAACTTACGAAGAAATTATACATTCCAAGGCAGTATTATTACTTTTTTTCATACATGGAAGACTATTGAAATATTTGACCTAGAACTTATTTTCCTCAGGAGAAATGTTTGTCTTCAAATACCTTTAGCCCCTAGTAAGTGGTGAGACCTCCAGGAAAATAAGGATGCGGCTCCTCAACTGTCAGTGTTGGATAAATATATATTGATTGGAACATATTGAAGAAGTGAACAGCCTTGAAATGGTCAATGGCATAATGTAAAGTGAAAAGGAAATTTCAGAAAAAAACATGAATGTTGGATACATTCAGTAAGATACAATGGGTTCCTTCCTTCCTTTCTCCTTCCCTCCCTTCCATCCTTCCTTCCGTCTTTCTTTCTGGAACCTTATTTTCTGCCCTCAGAACCTTCACTGACCTTTCAGAATCAGCTTCAAAGCCTCTTCTGTGTGCTCTTGTGCCACCCAGAGTCTACTGTGGTGGCATTTATAACCACAGTGTATTCTCATTGCTTGTTCACCTAGCTCTGCCTCCCAGGAGATCTACCAGTTTCCTGAAGGGCAGACATTCTGTCCAGCTCAACAGTGTATCCCCAGAGCTCAGCACAGTTGTTTGTCCTAAAACAGGAATTCAGCAGTACTGGTTAAAAGGGTAAATTGTCAATCTTCTAAGGATCTACCAAATTGGGATTTAACACAAACCAGGTCACCAGTGTGCCCACGGGGAACATAGTCTCTGTCCATTATTGGTCCATACTGAACTCCCCAGCCTCCTTTCTTTCTTACATTTCCTTGTTTGTTTTCTTCTTTCCTTCCTCCCTCCCTCCTACCTCCCTCCCTCTCTTCTTTCCTTCCTATGTACCTGTCTGTCTGCATGTCTATCTATCTATCTATCTATCTATCTATCTATCTATCTATTGTCTTTTCCACTAGATATTAACTACCCTGGACCAGGGAGATATCTGATGTTTGAGTGAGTACATATGCTGCTGCCCCATTTGTTTTGCACATCATTGTTTTCTGAAGTGTATTAAATAAGAACAAAACAACTGAAAAATTTTGTGTCTGGTTAGCCAATTTTATTTCAGTACCCAATTAACATTCAGAGGTTTAATAACCCAGGCTTAATCTTGACCTCACAATTTGGGATCCTTAGAATGATAGAATCATAGGAATTTTTACTGCTGAAAGGGGACCTTATTACTGCTCTGTCCAATGCATAGCTACTACCCACACAAAGCTATTTAAACTTAAATTAATTAAAATCAATTAAAATTAAAAATCAAGGTTCTCATAGCATTAGCTATATTTCAAGTCCTCAGTAGCTACATGTCACTAGTGCTTACCCTATTAGACAGCACTGAAATAGACATTATCATTATTGTGGAATGTTCTAATGGTCAGAACTGATAAGTTACAAAAAAAAAGAAAAGAATGGTTTTATTGGCTTAAACATATCACTACTGGTAAAAATTATTTCAGATTGCTTAGTTCTTTTACATGCAAAGATCATCGCATTTATATTTCAGATGTCTGTTATTTCATTTAGGATAAAATTTCTTAACAGTTGTGTTTAAATTAATACAAATTTAAACATATTTCAGAAATACTGATGGTTCAGAAGTATTCCTCTTTGTGTCCTTTAAAGTGAATATTCACCCTTCCTGTGCTCTCTCTCTCTCTGAAATAAATCTTTTTTTAAAAAAGGGGGCTGTCTTCATGGTTCAGTCCGCCAAGCAGCCAAGTCTTGATTTTGGCTCAGGTCATGATCTCAGGGTTCTGGAATTGAGCACCACATCGAGTACCACACTCAGTGGGGAGTCTGCTTGGGATTCTCTCTCTCCCTCTGTGCCCTTACCCCGACTCACTCACACACTCTCTCTCAAATAAATAAATCTTTTTTTTTCAAATAAATAAATCTTGAAAAAAAATAAAGTGACTGTTCACCCCCAACTTATCCTTTGTGAATCCTAATTTTTTTTTTCTGTGTAAAAGTCCTCTAGTCAGCTTGAGTCACAAAACAAGTTTGACATTCATTAGATTCAGCAGTACATTTTAAGCTGGCATGACTGAGAAACTAAACTACTCAGTAATGTTGGTAAAGGACAAATGCCAGATAGTTTTGAAATGACCAAATATATATTTCATGACATCACACATGTGATACAGATAGTTGTCCATTTATAAGCACTCTATTCAGAAGCAGCCCCGATGTAAAGCATCCTGGTGTGCGTTTTTAAAACTCCTCTTTAGGACAGGTAACCAAGGTAGCCGGTGTGCAAACAAATTAGTAAATAAAAAAAAAAGGTAAATATCAAAATTCTTAAAGAATGCATAGCTTGAGTTGTGGAGGCAACGCAAAGCTGTGAAAAGCCCTGGGAAATTTAGTAGAGTTATTTCCACAGTGGAGCAGATTTGCTTAAGTGGTAACCCCCTGACAAAAATAGTCCAGTTCCACCTTTCCCCACAGGCCCTGCCCCTCCTCGCTCAACCAATTCCACCCCCCCCAGGGTTTACAAAATCCTCCAGTTTCATTTGTACTCCAGTTTAATTTCTGTCCAAAACTTTGTGATCTTGGCAATTTTGCCAGCTTCCCTGAGCCTCAGTTTCCTAGGCTCTAAAATAGGAATAATAATATGCTGATTGTCAAAGATTAAAGGAAAATCTATGTGAAAATGCAGATTGGGAAATATAAAACAAGACATTATGATTATATATATATATATTAATAAAGTTCAAAGCCATCACCCCTCCCCCAAGGTTAAATGATTGTCAGTCACCTGCGTATGACGGGAATAAGGTTCAACAGAATGTTTAAACCAGCTGATGGCTTGATGTTTCTTGGGGAGGGAAGGGTGTTCTGAGAGGGGGAAGAGAGATTTTAAAAAGGAGGGAAGGCAGCTATCCAGAAGGAGGCTGGGCAAATACTATGTTTTCATTTAATCTTTTTAAATTTTTTAGAAGATTTTATTTATTTACTTGAGAGAGAGAGAGAGAGAGTGTGCGCACAAGCCGGGAGAGGGAGAAGCAGACTCCCCACTGAGTGCGGAGCCCAGTGTGGAGCTGGAACCCAGGACCCTGAGTTCATGGCCCCTGCTGAAGGCAACCATTTAACAGACTGAGCCTCCCAGACAACTCCCAACCACATTTTCTTTCTTTCTTTTTTTAAGATTTTATTTATTTATTTGATGGACAGAGATCACAAGTAGGCAGAGAGGCAGGTAGAAAGAGAGGAGGAAGCAGTCTCCGAGCAGAGAGCCCGATGTGGGGCTCGATCCCGGGACCCTGGGATCATGACCTGAGCCGAAGGCAGAGGCTTTAACCCATTGAGCCACCCAGGCGCCCCACATTTTCTAGAATGAAAAGAGAATGAATGTAATTGCTTGCATTTTCTCTCTACTTCCTTCTTTTGTTTCATTGATTATCCTTAAGGCTAAAGTTTCTCCTTTACGTTTTAATTCATCTGACATAGCATGTTTTTAAAAATGTAGTGCTGCTTGCTTTGATTTTCCAGGTATCTTTTGCTGATGGAGCTTCTGTGAAGGGCAAAGTCAAAGGTACAGCGGGCTGTGCAGCACAGGGGTAGGGAAGCAGCCGTTGTGGTGGGGGGATGGGGGCTGCTACACCTGTGGCTCTGGCAGAAGCAATGCCAGTCACAGCTACTTGCTGGCTTAAGGCAGCGGCAGCCGTAGTGAGACCAGACCAGACCAGACCAAGCAAAAGCAAACAAAAGGGAGAAAGAGAGCAAAAATGGGGGAATAGAGGTGGTCAAGAAGGGAGGGACAGCAAAAAGAGTGATGGATAGCAACAGTAGTTCTAAGTACAATACATGTACCAACTCGTGTAAACCTCATGACCATCCTATGAAGCAAGCTGTATTATTATTACAGCCCTTTGAGAGATGAAGAAATTGAGGCGCAGAGATGTTGAGCAACTGTCCCCAATGTCACACAGCTCCTAAGTGGTACAAGTGGGATTTGACCTCAGCCATTCTCACTCTGGAGTTTGTGATCTTAACCACTGCACTAGCAGTTCTCAAACTTTCTGGTCTTAGGACTCCCCCTTGCACTTTTAAAAATTATTGAGGGCTGCAAAGGGTTTGTTCAAATAGGTTGTATTTATTGATATTTGCCATATTAGAAACTTAAACATATTTAAGTCATTAAAAAATAAGAAACCAATAATGTGCTAACATACATAATATTTTAATGTGAAAATAGCTCTATTTCTCAAAATAACAACATTTGGGGAGAAGGATGGCATTGTGTTACTGGGTGCCATCATTTTACAGTTTTGCAAATTTCTGCACTATACTATATCCCTTTTGGTGTGACGATGATTAAGAAGGGGGAAAGGAAATGAGAGCGACTGAGGGGTATAAATGATGGGAGCTCAAGATCTGTCTCAGTGAGCAGCCCATGTGAACTGTATGAAGAAGAAATGTTAACTAAAGACTTGTCTGAGTGGGACAGAGCAACACCTGGATTTTCATGTCGATTTTATTCTTCAATAGGTTGTTTGGAAGCCCTCTTGCTATCTCATCTCTGTATCTACACACACACACACACACACACACACACACACACGTATGTTTGAGCTTCAGTAAAAAAAAAAAACTTTGAGTCTAAGATAGATTCTGAGTTGGAAGGGATTTGAGAGGTTCATCAGATTAATTTCATGAAGGGAAGCAGCTGAGGCTGGGCAGGAAAATAACATCACTGGCTGAACCACTTACTGGTTAGTGGGAAAACTGGGAGGTAGAACTCAGGTCCCCAGTCTTCTCTATTCCACACCTGAGTGCCATGTCACGGGAATTAATGAAGCCATTAGATTAGTCTATTTCCACTGGAAACCTTGTGAATTGACAGCCATGAAATCTATGCTACATTCACATGCTTCATCAATGTGAAATGTGAAAAATTGCTCATCTCCTCTGAAAATTGCCTTTCCCCAAATATCTTGGACCTATATTTTGTTAGGACTCGTTACAACTTCTTGCTTATTGTCTTTTGTTTCCCACATAGTGCTGAAGAGAATATGGGCTTGGTGCTGGACAGAGGGTAAGAACAGGAGACCAGCAGTTCTGAGACATCTGGGAACGTGGATTGGCCAGTCCCTGTTATCTGCAGGATCTTCTCTTCTTAAGGATGAGCATATTTTGGTCCATAGGTTTCCAAGACAAGCACATTCCTGCCGACATGATCCCTGGACAAGCTGTTCTGGAATTTGAACTTGCTACTGAAAGGGGGTTAAGTCCAGGACACACACACTCATTCAGTGGGGGGTGAGCCATCGTTGGCTATGTTAGTACCTCATTATACAACAGTTTCAGGATAAAGTGATTCCAGATGTGCTCTCAGCAAGTACCTAGTACTTAAGTTTTTAATCCATCAGGCTAAAATGCACCTTTCTGAATTTTGGAGGAGCCAGAAGTTAATTAACTAGTCATTGTAGTTACTTTGTAAAGTTGATTCTCAATTGGCCATAGTCTGCCGTATGCTTTAAGCTAGCTGATTATAACAATATAAAACATAGATATTTACACAGTATACATGTATTCACATATACATGTATCTGACAAGGATTTGAAGTTCATTTTGAGGGCGGGTTTGATGATTGTTAAGTTCTTCTGTCCATCTAAGTAGTATTTCAGTTTCCTTCTTTTCATCGATGAAGCTGTGTGTGATTCTGAAGACCAAACTTCAGGGGAAGTCCTGGTTAAATACTCACCCCTCTCCCCTTGGCCTTTTTAAACACAATTGACATTTTTCACCTCATAAACTTTGTAACCTGAATTTACAAAGAAGAATGGAAGAGAAAAGATGCTGAATATCTTCTCTGATAAGTCAGATTATGGTTAAGAATGTGGGACTCTTGCGTCACTTGGTTCTGGAAAGTGGGGAGCCGAGGGTGAGCATTTTACTTCACTTTAAAGTATTTCAGATTAGGGGCACCTGGATGGCTCAGCTGGGGCTGATTCTTGGTTTCGGCTCAAGTCATAATCTCAGGATCATGAGATCGAGCCCCATGTCAGGCTCTGTGCTCAGTGCGGAGTCTGCTTGAGACTCTCTCTCCCTCTCCCTCTGCCCCGCCCAAATAAATAAATAAATAAATCTTTAAAAATAATTTCAGATTTGTCTGTAGAAAATAAGTGGGGTTTTGTTGTTGTTGTTATTACGTACAAAGCAAACTTGATCTTTGTTTATTGTAGTTGAGAATGATGCATTCTAATATGCTCTGTTGATAAGATATTAAACATATTAAAAAAAATTTTTTTTTATTTAGCCAGGTATTGTATCTGGCTTTAAGGACCAGAGCTTTTTTTTTTTTTGGTCAAAGACTTTAACCGAGGACATTATTCACTGGGTGGAAATATTGGCAATTTTTTCAGAAGCAATGTGTTTTGTTGCAACTAGAGTAGCAACCATGGTGGGCAATCTAGATAGGAGAATGGATTCTAGCTCTAGAGTGCCTAGCTTGATTCCTGGGTCTGCTTTTGCTAGCTCTGGGCTTCTGTGTTCACAAATGTAAAGAATGAATGATGACTGGTGAGGGTTTTAAGAGTTCATGCTTGTAAAGAAAGCATGTAGAACCGTGGCTAACACATTTTAAACACCATGCAAGTGTTCGTTTAAACAAATAAAAAGATCTCAAACTATCTTTGCCATGTCATAGAGGCTAATAGCGAGTGCCGGTAGAAGCAGCAGCACATCACTAGTTAAAGTTAAAAGAAACGTGGTCCTCGGGGTTAATTCCCTGTTGTGAAGACACCTCTTCTAGGTGCTTCCATCCAACTGGTGCTAAAGCTGGAGGACAAGAAGGTGAGGAAAGTGTAGCAGAACATCAAGCCCTTGCCTAAAGCCTCAGGTTGAGACTTTGCTAGATAATGATTTGTTTAATGTTATTTCCAATGAAAGATAAAGACCCTTGCTGTCACCCATCAGTGGGTGATGGATGGACAGAGTCGGTGTGTGGATTGTCAAGCATTTGTAGTTTAATCATATGAAGGACTTACTCTGGATGAAATGGAAAATTTGGGGTTTTCCCTAAGTCACTTAGGGAGCCACTGCTGAGTCAGCCAGGCACGGCGCACTGGACTCTGTGACAGCTCTGTGCTCTCAGCCCTTCGGAAGCACAGGGCTATTCTCGAGGAGTCAGCTCCTCTTCCTGCTGGTTGACAGAGCCCGTCCCAGATGGTAGAGCCCCAAGAGGAGAGGACAGGCCAGGTCGCAGCCCCCAACACCTCCTCCATGTCCTCAAACTGCGCAGCGAACGCAGTCGTCCAGAAGGCAGCTTTTTGCATATCACTTCCTATGCTTTTGCTGTGAGTCCCTGCTGTTCATTCTGTTCCGTCTTAGTCTACTTAGATAGCTGCAGTTGGGAAAGAGATGGTGTAGTGGGTTTTGTCATCAAATCCAAGGGACAATTGCTAATCACTACTTTGGATAATCCACAAGCATCTTGCTGACAGTCCACGGCTGTTTTCTATCAGAGGTTTGATTAAGACACTCAATTTAGGGTTAGGGCACCACTGGACCTTTTAGGACTCTGAAAACAAAGAGAAAGACACATTGGAGTATTAGGCCCTTTTAGCCGTAAATCGTATTTCTGCAATGCCATTGCTTCTTTTTTCCTGCAGGCGCTTAGGATTTAAGATGATGCGTTTTCTTTTATTTCCAATGGTCTGCAAGCTGTAACTGAAGAATTGAAAGCCTGGGAAAGAGCTCGGTCTATTGACATAGAATCCCATCAGGAGTGGCCTCACAAGATTTGTGAGTTTTGGCCTCTCCTGTTTCTCATCAAATATTTCTTTTCAGTATTATCCACAGTCAAATTCCTCATTGGAGATGCAATAGCTTAAAATCCCATTAAAGGTTGGACTACAACAAGACATAGCAGAAAGGCTTGATTTCTTGACATTACCTCCCCAGATTCTTTTTTTTTTTAAAGATTTTATTTATTTATTTGACAGAGATCACAAGTAGGCAGAGAGGCAGGCAGAGAGAGACGGGGAAGCAGGCTCCCTGCTGAGCAGAGATCCCAATGTGGGGCTCGATCCCAAGACCCTGAGATCATGACCCAAGCCAAAGGCAGAGGCTTAATCCACTGAGCCACCCAGGTGCCCCACCTCCCCAGATTCTTTTATTACTGTTTCAGTGGTTCTGAAATTTGGAAGGTATGGATCAGTTGGTAGCCCTATTATCCCCCCACAAAGACAAAGTTCCACCTGTAAGAAGTTTTATTGTTCCAATTGTATTTACTCTCATTCTTAGGGAAACTTGAAATAACTTCTGTTGTTCTAATCTTATCCCTTTTCATTTAGAAAGCCTTCATTTCCATTTCCAGCTCCTACCTTCGGTTTTTTCCCATTTTTTAAAAAGATTTTATTTATTTTTTATTTGACATACAGAGATCACAAGGAGGCAGAGAGGCAGGCAGAGAGAGAGGAAGGGAAGCAGGCTCCATGCTGAGCAGAGAGCCCAATGCTGGACTCCATTCCAGGACTCTGGGATCATGACCTGAGCTGAAGGCAGAGGCATTAACCCATTGAGCCACCCAGGCGCCCTGGTTTTTTCCCATTCTAAAATGAGTAGGAACTCTGCTTTTTTAGATCACTCATGGCACAAGCAGAGCTTTGGAAACAGGTGTTTTGATGATCAAACTTCTATCTAATAGTAAGTCACATGTGTGCAACACATTACACTTTATAAAGTACTTTTTGAATGTATTATCACATTTAATCAACCTGAGCTTTTGAGATGGCTTGTATGATTTTCTCCATTTTTACTAACTAAAGCTCAGAGATCTACATACTGTACTACCCAAAGAGTATGAAGAGAATCGGGCTTTTCACTTTTTATTGAGAGATTTTTTCCCCCATATTTTTTATAGGATTAACCAATAGTACAATTTTAAGACATGTTTTGCTCACTTGCTTATGTGTAGCACAGTTTATGAGGGAAATACCTACATTGGTAGCTAGCCCATGAATTTGTCCCAACTTATTTACAGAATCTTTCGAGGTTTAAAATTCTTAGGGTTTTCAGGGGTGCCTGGGTGGCTCAGTGGGTTAAGCTGCAGCCTTCGGCTCAGGTCATGATCTCAGGGTCCTGGGATCAAGTCCCACATTGGTCTCTCTGCTCAGCAGGGAGCCTGCTTCCCTCTCTCTCTCTGCCTGCCTCTCTGCCTACTTGTGATCTTAAACTCTCGCTCTCTCTGTCAAATAAATAAATAAATAATCTTAAAAAAAATCGTTAAAAAAATAAATTCCTAGGGTTTTCAACTCACACTAGACAAAAGGACAACGCACAGTTCTTTGGCAAAATTTACAGTAGTTAAGATATCTGCAGCTTTTCAAAGTAATCAGCCAGAGAACTTTCTGTTTTGTTGTGTTTATCGTGTGTCCCAGCTAATTCAACATTTTCATCATTTTCATTTTTTAAAAATTCTTCAGGGTGTATTGCCCCTCAGGTTAATTTTGAGCTGCTTTTAAGAATATCCAGGGCCTAGGGGCTCCTGGGTGGTTCAGGTGGTTAAGCACCTGCCTTCGGCTCAGATCATGATCTCAGGGTCCTGGGATCGAGCCCTGCATGGGACTCCCTGCTCAGTAAGGGAGTCAGCTTGTCCCTCTCCTTCTACCCCTCCCTCTGCTTGTGCTCTCTTGCTCTCTCTCTCTCTCAAATAAGTAAATGAAATCTTAAAAAAAAAAAAAAAGAATATCCAGGGCCTAGCATATAATAGGCAATAAATGCATTTCAAATGAATGAATTGTTCATCATATGGGCATAGGGCAATTTGTAAATTAGCATCCCTAAAATGCAAATAATTATGTTTATTGTTTAAAAAAATTTTTTTTAGGTCTATTTATTTTTTTTAGTAATCTCTATACCCAATGTGGGGCTCAGACTCACAACCCTAAGATTAAGAGTTGCATGCTCTTCTGACTGAACTAGCCAGGCGCCCCATGTTGTGTTTATTCTTCTAAACTAGAAGATTTTAACATAGTCTGAAGTGTTGTAGGAAGGATAAAGGACTTTGAAATCTGAACATTTCTGGGCTTGACTCTTCATTCTATAACTTATTGCTAGTTGCTGCACCATCCTTAGGCAACAACTTCTCTGGTCTTCAACCTCCTCACCTGTAAGTTTGGGATTATATTATCTACCTTGCGAAAGTGTTGTAAAGATAATCTGGAAAGACATATGCAAAGTATCTGGCATTCTGTCTGATGCATAAATTGTGCTCAAAATTCATGCCCAGCATTTGAGGAGGACAGAGATAACTGTAGTAGCTCTAAGTTTATTATATATTATTATAGTTCAAAAAAGATACTTCTGAATGCTGTTATGGAGTAAATATGTGAGAGGAATGTAAAGATCCCTAGAACATTTTCCCTTTGTTCTGCAAGATTCCTACATTTGCTATTGAGGGAATAACAAACTGAAGTTTCCAAAGGTACAAAGACTAACTTAAATCTTGTCCTAGAAGTGGGATGAATGCTGAGGACTCTGAGGGTCAGGCTGCATGGAGGTGCTGGGGGGTGCAGTGTAGTTGAAGCAGAACGTTTTTCAATCTCACCTTCCACACTGGCCATAAGCCGGTGCAAGGCCTTCCTCCTCTTCAAGAATCGTGGAAGTTCCTGCCAGTTACTGACACCGATCTGGAGGGACAATGAGCCACTGACTGCATGGGTAGTACCATTCAAAGTAAAGCAAGATGGCCGAGTCTCTTTCTGAGGAAAGACCCAAAGTCTACCAATATCCATAATCAACCACAGTCATTCAGCAATCATTGTTCCCTGTGATTCGGAGTATGGCATCTTTAGAATTTGTGCCTGCAGCTTATTTAGCCGCCAAGCTCCCACTGATTAGGTTTATTTTACATGATTGACCTTTGTATGTAAAAATCAGTTACATAATCCATAGCATAAAATACTCAGGATAACAATAGCGGTTGGGCAAAGTTTTCTTTTCTAGATTTTACATGGAAGAGCAAAGAGCCCCAAACAGTTAAGATAATTTTGAGGAAGAACAAGGTGCAGAATTTTATTTTAGTAGTTATTAAGACTTACTATGAAGCTATAGTAACCAAGACAGAATAATAATGACAAAGTTTAGAAACAGATCTACACATATGTGAAAACATGAAATATATGAGAAGTCAGATTGGGGAAAATTTTGATGGTTCAGTAATGGATTTTGGCACAATAAGAAAAAAAAGGAGAATTAGATTCCTATATCATACCATATACACAAATGAATTATAGCTATCTTACAGACATAAATGTGAAAAGCACAATTTTTAAAAAGCTACAGAAAATGTTTTAAGAAAAACATAGGATTTTTTAAAAAATGTACAAAAATGTAAAGAAAAACATGGACAAATAATCTTGATTATGTTAAAATTAGAAACATCGGTAATTAAAAGATGCTTAAACAAGTGAAAGGCCAGTGAACAAGTAAGAAAGAGATTTAGGGAGACCTGGGTGGTTCAGTCGGTTAAGCATCTGCTTTTGGCTCAGGTCATGATCCTGGAGTCCCAGGATCGAGCCCCACGTTGGACTCCCTGTTCAGTAAGGAGTCTGATTCTTCCTCTGCCCCTTGCCCTGCTCGTGCTCTCTCTCTCTCAAATAATTAAATGAAATATTAAAAAAAGGAAGATTTAAACATATAAAAAGCATTCATGCAGAGACTATATGAAGAATCCCTATAAATCAATAAAGGAAAGGCAACCCAACAGAAAAATGGGTAAAGGATATGAACAGGCAGTGCACAGAAAAGAAAACTCAAATAGCCAACAGTCATGAGAATGTAGTAATCAGGGCAATGCGAAGTTTCAACTGTCAGAAGACAGGGTTTTGCATCCACCAGAGACCAAGTGTTGGTGAGGATATAGAATGACCAGAAATCTTATGTATCAGTCATGGGAGAATTTCCCTGGCGCTTCCACTTGGGAGAACAATTTGACAAAATCTAATACTGTGGGTGAGCCTGCCGTACTACCTGCACCTCCCTGCTGGGTTTAATCTCTGGAGACTTTTAATCTCTGGGAAGTTCCGGCCACACTCCTAGTGCAAAGCAGGGGCTCAGTAAATATGATCTTTAAAAGAGGAAAGAAGGGAGGGAGGCAGGAAGAATATTTGTGTCATTGGCCTCATTTCTGCTTTCTTCTGAGTGTTGTGGGACTGCTTCCTCCTTGCCAGGGTGATCCCAAACCACCTTACAGGTTTGTCAAAAGCCTGCAATCTTGAGAATCTCAGCAGATTAGCCTCTACATCTCCCAGATGGTAGGGAGATAGTGATTTTCATGACTGATGAATTAAATACATTCCATAGATGTATTTTCTTAGAATTCCTGGTGGTGTAAATGTTAAGCTCTAACTGCTTATGTAAAATGAATCTATCTAATGTATAAAATGAGATGTGCCGGTATGTTACTGGTAGCATAAAATATTAGTTATTAGTGGGTCCGTACAATTCTAATGGCAAAGAAAGGTGAGACCCGATGCCCTGAAAAGATAAAATGTCCTTTTTAGGCATGTGAATCATCAAAAAATATTCCACTGGTTTATGAAGAAACGGGTGTTCTCTTTAAATAGTAAATATTCATATGCACTAAGCCAATCCTTTTATAACTATATTCCTAAGTGCACAGAAAACATGGCAGCTCTTCCCATAGCTGGAAGAATGTGTGGTTACCCTGGCAACAGCATCTTAGTTCCTGCTTCCAAGTACCACCTGGTGATTTCAAGTCTAACAGCTGTGCAGCATCTAGATTTCCATTGAGGAAATAAAATGCATTCATGCATCATCTCATGGAGCATTTAAGAAGAAACAAGCTTACAAATTTGGGGAAGGAGGAAAAGAAATAACACTACATATTAGCAGGACCAATTGCAGTTAAAAGGCTAATGGCAGTATTGGAAACTTGCCCACAGCAGCCAAGACCACCACAGTAGTGCTGTAGGATCCTGAGGCAGATTTTCCATCAGAACACCAACAATCCCATAGGCCCAGTAGCCCAAGCACATTTTTTTATTTATCCCTTACCCAAAATACATACTTTTTTTTTTTTTAAGGTTTATTCACCTATTTGAGCGAGAAAAAGAGAAAGAGAGAGAGAAAGCAGGGCCTTGTAGAAGGAGTCGGAGAAGAAATTCTAGCAGACTCCTTGCTAAGCTCAGAGCCTAACTTGGGGCTCAATCTCATGACCCTGAGATCAAGACCTGAGCCGAAACTAAGAGTTGGGCACTCAACGGACTGCACCACTTGGGGGCCCCAAAATATGTACTTTTAAGCGGAATTGGCACTCTACCTTCAGAGGCATTTAAACAAAATGGCTGGGTGCCCATCACTGTGAGAAGTAGAGGTGGGGCTCCTGGGTGGCACAGTGAGTTGAGTGTTGGACTCCTGATTTGGGCTCAGGTCCTGACCCCAGGGTGGTGGATCCAACCCTGCTTTGGGCTCAGCCTTCAGCACAGATCAGATTCTTTTACCCTCTCCCTGCCCCTCCCACCTATCCTCTCTCCCTCTCTCTCTCTCTAATTAAATAAATCTTGAAAAAAAAAAGTAGAGGAAAATGAAGAAAACAGTATTCTCAGTTTCATGTTTGTTTCTCAATACTCCCAATTTTACCCAAAGTATTGGGACCCTTCTGAGGTCTAGTCGTATTAAAAAAGCCAAATCCTACAGTGATTCCCAACAAAATAAGTTTTGTGGGAATTTCTGGATTAGGTGGTTGAGTGCTGGAGGGAAAGAATAGCATTGCTGGGCTGTGGGGTGCAGTTGGCTAGGGAACAATTTCCTGTCCTCTCAAAAAAAAAAGTCTAGGGGCACCTGGTGGCTCAGTCGTTGAGCGTCTGCCTTGGTTCAGGTCATGATCCCAGGGTCCTGGGATCGAGCCCCACATCAGGCTCCCTGCTCTGTGGGAAGCCTGCTTCTCCATCTCCCACCCCCCTTGCTTGTGTTCCCTCCCTCACTATGTCTCTCTCTGTCAAATAAATAAATAAAAGTCTATAAGCACATAATTTAAGGTGTTTAATTTTTTCCTTTCCCTTTTCTGATTATTATGATTCTGCACACATGTTATGGAAAATTTAGAAATAGAAAAAAGTATATAGGAGCAACAACAAAAACCACTGAAGATACTAACCTTGTTAATAATTTCTTTGGCTTTTTTTTTTTAAGATTTTTTTATTTATTTAATTGACAGAGAGAGATCACAAGTAGGCAGAGAAGCAGGCAGAGAGGGGGCGGGGGAAGCAGGCTCCCCGCTGAGCAGAGAGCCTGATGCGGGGCTCGATCCCAGGACCCTGAGATCATGACCTGAGCCAAAGGCAGAGGCCCAACCCACTGAGCCACTCGGGCACCTCTTTCTTTGGCTTTTTAATGCATTGTTTTTTTCACTTTCGTTCTGCATTTTAGAAGGGGTACTCAGGTGATCCATCAACACAACAATCAATTTTCTGCAGTACCTGTTATGATTATTGCTTCACAGAAATCTTTTAATTCTGATATGGCATTTTGAGTTTTCTTGCATTTTTCTCTTACACTAGTGGCTTCATTCTCTTTTCTCCTTCCATCTTTGTCTATTTGTTCTCAAATTTTCTTCCCCTTATATTACAGAGATCGTATTTTTTGTACACCTCTGTTTAGGACACCCACAAGACATCAACACTTTCTTTGGTATTGTAGAAACTTTTCAAAGGCATCACATTACTTGTGTCCTGTTTCACACTCTCACAGGGAGAAATTTGCCGAACCCAACGTAAACAGGGTGCACAGAACATCCCTAGGATTGGCCACTTCTATTCTGACTTCTCCTCTCTGAACTTAGCATTGAAGGCTGGCATCTGTTCCATTTCCAGGGCTTAGGATTCCTTCACTGGAGCACTCCAGAATATCTGAAATCCTAACTCTGTGCAGACACTGTTGTGGGTGCCGGGGCTAGGACAGTGAATAAAACAAGCTTATATAAAAGGAGTAAACCTATACTTTATAACATAGATTATAATATTAAGCTTTGAGTAAGGGAGATGGGAGGCTGGGGGGCAGTTGTCTAGGGGCTCAGGGAAAGACTTGCAGCCTGAAAGGGTGCTATTTGAGCTGATGGAATTCAGGAAATAAGTTCTTTGGTTACCTGCAAGAACATTTCCAGAAGAGTAGTCAAAGAGGGCCTTCTGAGCCCTTTTATTTTTTAATTTAAAAAAAAATTTTTTTTTATTTACTTGATAGACAGAGATCACAAGTAGGCAGAGAAGCAGGCAGAGAGAGAGGAGGAAGCAGGACTCCCGCTGAGCAGAGAGCCTGATTCGGGGCTAGATCCCAGGACCCTGAGATCATGACCTGAGCCGAAGACAGAGGCTTAACCCACTGAGCCACCCAGGCGCCCCTCTGAGCCCTTTTAAAGCTTTTGGTTTTTCTTCCATGGGAGAGGGATCGTCATTCTAGGGCTCTGAGCAGAATAAAGTTCCAGAAGCTCAGAATCAAGAGCAAGCGTGTCCAGTGTTGGACGGGGTGCATGAAAGGAGGCTGAGAACCAGCCGTTGTGTGTGGCACCATGGTGGGGGGTGTCACTGGTGATGCCTCACAAGTTATTCCAGTGAAGTAATGAGGGAAGAGCTGTTTGGAATGGATTCCAGAAGGCGTGGGAGGAGCTGGGCTACTCTTTGAGGAGTTTTACTCTGAAAAGGAAGACAAACGGAATGGCACCTGGAGGAGGATGTGGGACCAGGAAAGCTTAAAAACATTTTTTTTTAAAGATTTTATTTATTTATCCGACAGACAGAGATCACAAGTAGGCAGAGAGGCAGAGAGAGAGAGGAGGAAGCAGGCTGTCCGCAGAGCAGAGAGCCCGATTCGGGGCTCGATCCCATGACCCTGGGATCATGACCCAAGCCGAAGGCAGCGGCTTTAACCCACTGAGCCACACAGGTGCCCCTAAAAACATTTTTTAATAGAAGACATTATCACAACATTTGTGTGTTAGGGAGGATCCGATAGAGAACAACCACTCAGTGATGTGGGCGCGGGGGACCATTGCTGGCGCCATGTCTTGGGCGAAAAGGGATGTGTCCAGAGTACACGGGGCAGGAGCGCCAATGTGCACCTGGCAGCAGGTGGGAGGCTGGGCTGTGGACACAGGGGGACCACGGCAGGTGGGAGGATAGACATCCTCTCAGGATGGCTCAGTGGGACTTCGCCGGCAGTTAGCATATTTGACAGATGAAGGGGCCATCAGCGGTAGGTCGGGTGAACTGTGTGCAGCAGCTCTCTTCACGAAATGCCAGCCTCTTCCTCTCCCCTCGTTGGCACACACCTGCAGGCACTCTTCCAGAGCTGTCCTTATCCTTACCACTTTGTGTTCATAAGGCAAGCACGACATTCATGATCATTGTGCAGTTTTAAAAAACTTGGGCTCAGGGGATGCCTAGGTGGCTCAGTCAGTTAAGCCTGTGACTCTTAATTTCGGTTCAGGTCGTGGTCTTGGGGTCATGAGATGGAGCCCGGCATGGAGCTCCACACCGGGCATGGAGCCTGCTGATGATTCTTCTTTGTCTCCCTCTGCCCCTCTCCCCACACATGCACACATGGGCGCTCTCTCTTTCTCTAAAAACAAGCAAACAAACAAACAAACAAACACCAAACTTGGGCTCAGACCAGTTTAGCCAGTAACATAAGGACCCACACTGATAAACAATAGAGCAGGGAATTGAATCCAGACATTCTGATTGTTTCTGGGTTCTTCCACACTGTTATCAGGGTGGACCTGGGGTAACAGGAAGGGATATTTTACTTCCCAAGATTGAGATGCAATGCCTTTTTCCTGCTCTTGTCTACAGAGGAGCCCACTGCAGGGATGATTGTGTGAATGCACGATCCATTCAGAAGCACGGGGGTACCTTCAGCAGGTGGGGAAGGCGGGTATCCAGATGCAGGCAATGTACAGACAGCCTTGTTACCTCATTCACTGGAGCCGAGGCTTAAAGCATCCGGGAGCCCGAGCTACTCACCACAGCCTTCGACGGGCGGCATTTGGGCTGTGCCTTCCTGCCTGTTCATCCTTCAACTGTCTTTTGGTTAACATTCCACTGGTTTTTTTTTGTTTTTTTTGTTTGTTTGTTTTTTTGCTCTTTAGGACTAGGGAGAAGCAGAGTTTTGTGCTCATTCAATTGCCCTGAACCAGAAGATAACAGATTTTTGAAAATGGAAGGAATCATTCCAGGACCTCTGGTTTAACCCTCTCCTTAGGCACCCCATTTTCTTTATCCGCTATGTTGGTATCTCAGGCACCACCTCACATCTACTTCTAGAACTTTCTATCCTCAACACAGGAAAACACACACACACACACACACACACACATCTCCTTTGTTTTCTTTTGGAAGAAGAGCTAAGAAAAAAGATGTGAGAGTTCAGCTCAGTCCGAGCTATGTCAAGGACAGTCATTGCAATCATTATGTGGGGCCCTGGAGGTAAGGCTTTAACATGCACTGGACAGTTACCCCATGTACCATGCATTTCCCTCAAAACCTGTGACTTTGTGTTAGGTGAGCTATACATTCCAAGTGGCAGGTGTTTTCTATTATACATATATAAGGCGTATTAAATCTTTATAAACTATCATGTAATGTCATGACTAATCAGTTCAAACTCATAGTTATAAGGAAATGTTCTTATTTAAAAAGTTCAGGGATATAGATAAATGAAAAGGTTTTTTCAAGAACTAAAGCTTAACACATGTAACCAAGGAGTATATTCAAATGGTACTTAAACATGCCTTAAAAATGAAAGCTTAGGTTAAAAACTATTTAGAAAAAAAAAATAAAGTTTAGAGCATATATGTATAAACTGTATTATTTACATACATAAATATATTATTATAGTAGATATAGAATATAACAATATTTTATATATGTAATATTTTCAAATGCTCCTAGGGCTCAGAAGCATACCCACTTGAAAACGTCTTGGAATAAAAGGTGTTTCATTCTGTGCCCTCACTGAAAGTTTTACAGGAGTTCTCCCATTGATTTGCTGCCTTTTGCAATCTCTTGCCCTGAAGCCACTCTTCCTTTGTGAGAAAGTTCAGGCCTGGAGAATCATGAAGGAGAACCAATCATTTCGAAGATAATGAGATGATAGCTTTATTAACATCTCCATATATGTTGATCGTGTGCATGTGCTTGGGGGTGAGTGGAGGATTCAGCAAAGCTGGAATTAGTCATATGAATTATGGGCTTGTTTGGACACTGGGCCACTCCTGCCCCAATCAGTGCCAGTAAATCCTGCAGACAGCTCCAACACCACCACTCTGTTTCTATCCCACTCGTATAAAATTCCATGCCAAGGTATAAACCACAATCCTCCCTTTCTTTGGTTTTTCATGCAAAAACTATTTTAGAATAAATTTAAATGTCAAACCTTCAAGATCTCTGAACAGAGGGGACTTCAGCTCACTCTGTTTCCGACACAGCTCACATTTTTAAAAAAATTCTGATGAAAGTCCTGAACTTTTAGAGGTCTATATTTTTCATTGATTTAAGTTCCAGACAGAAACAAAATTGCTATGTTGGAGCAATAGGATAAAAGAAGAAACAGTGAGAAAAGCGTAAATGTCAACAGCACCATTTTCATGCCTGGGAGAGGTCCCAGGGCCCTGTGTGCGCACAACATGGCAAGAGTTGCTTTGTGCAGTATGTAAACAAGCGCGGTCCCCATACCATTTACAATGTTCAGCATTGACCTAAGCAGACATGGACGCCGAATGCTAAGCCAGACAGACACCCATGAACGTACATACACATGGCGCATATTGCAGGCAGGCCTTGTTGCCTCCCCCCGCCCCCCAACTATTTTATTATACGCATATTTCAGATTCAACACACATTCCGTGTTTATAGTCTGAGCAATAGAAAACACATTTTTAATCAGTCCTAGACAGCAGGAGAAACTTTCTGCAGGAGTTCTAGGAGGTTTATTCTTCATTTAACAGATGTTTGTTGATAATAGGCAGGAAGTTAGAGGACAAGTCTCTAGCTTCAAAGAGCTTAAAAATACGGTTGAGATCTTTAGGGGAGCTTGGTCATCAGGGAATTTAAGAGAACTTTTGTATTGTTACAAAAGTATATGAGACAGGTATAAAAAGTATGAGATAAGTATATGAGACAGGTATAAAAAGGAATATAGGAATATAAAAGGACAGTTGTAAAGAGGAAAGAGAAGGTCAGAGTTTTGATTTCAAAATTGCAAACTAAAAAGAATGTCCAGGCAATCTGGAAAAGTCTTGAGGTAGAAGCCACTGAATCAAGAACAATTGTATGCATCATCCAATTCAGGGTTTCCCAAATTATGGAATGGGACTCACATGGTTATGTGATGAAAGTTATGGACCAAAAAACAGCCATCTACCCTCCAACTTGAACATGAAATGTAGGAGATTGGAGCTTGAGGACACGGACTTTACCTTTTAAATCTAATACAGTTGCATTTACCATGGTTAATGAATTGCCACCATTTACGCCCATTACGCCCATCCTTGTCTCCTCCAGTAGAAGATAAGCATTTCTAGGCGGGGACTGCATTATGTTTTAGCTTTCATTCCAACCCCTCTCCTTTTAGCCTTGTGTTGTTGTGTAGAAGATACTAGAAGTGTTGACTACCTGCCTGTCTCAATGCTTAGGTGTTAGGTTAGTACAGCATCTTCCAAACGTCAGTCATTTGAATAACTTCAATTTCACCATAGCTGGTTACCACCTTTGTTACTACCTACTACTGAGAGTCGCAAAATAATGAATCCTGGTGAGAAATAATACCACATTTCAGGACGAGTGAGCATGTTATTTTCATTCTAGTTGTTTTCAGTCCAGCTTACACCAAAGAGGCAGTTCCAGTTTACTTCTGGTCTATCCCTTGTGCCTCTCTGACCTCTGGGAGTCTTCCTTGGGGACTAATATAGAGGCTACTGTATGCGGCAGTATCTGACTAGAAGTGAATAATATTACTTCATTATTTTTTTTTCATTGAGTTTCGTTTTATGAAAAAAAGTGATACTAATTTTCTATCTATGGAAGTGACAAAAATTTTCTTTTAACATATACTTAAGCTAAAAAAAAGTATATTTAAGGAAAAGCAGTAAATCAATTATCTATTGCCATTTAATAAGCTACCCCAAACATAGTGGCTTAAGAAACCGTGATATTAGGATTCTATGGGTCTGCTACGCTTACGTGGCCAATTCTTCTCCTCCACGTGATGCCTGCTGGGGTCATTGCTTCATCCTGACAACTTGGATGGTGCTGGAAGGTCTAGGACGCCTTCTCTCATGTTTGCCAGCCCAGCTGGAGAGGCTGGAATGGCTCAAGCTGGCTGAGCCTCTCTCTCTCTCCACATGGCCTCTCATCACTCAGTAGTCTGGCCGGGGCTTTCTTACATCGCAGAGGGGTCTCCAGAGATCAAAATGGGAAGCTGCAAAGTCTCTTCAGGCCTAGACCTGGAAGTCAAAAAGTGTTACTCCTGTTATGTTTCATCAGTTAACACAAGTGACAGGATGAGTCGAGACCCAAAGGGCAGATAAATAGACTTACATCTTTTTGGGAGGTTAGTGGCACACCTGTGCAGAGGTGGAAAGAAACTTTGGCGATAGTTTTGCAAATATCCTACCACAAGTGGTAAGTGAGTAAGTAATAGGACAAATTCTAGGAGATACAGCAAAAATAGTGAGAGTGTTATTCAAATGACTAGTATTTGGAAATGCTGTATTAATCTAATGCCTAAATATTGCATCAGATAGTCAGTCCCGTACCTTTTTTAGTAGTGTGTATATCTCAAACACATTGCTCTACACAAAAGGATTGAAAGGAGATAAAACATGATACAAACATACCCTCCAATGATGTGCACTCTAGTGAGGAAGACAGGTGTGTTTAAGTAGAGAGTTATAACAAAAAACCATGATGCTTTTTATAGTAAAGGGTTTAAAATGTTGAGTCCAGACATTTTACATAGAAGTTTAAGAACATGTGGATTTTTTTGAGGGCGGACTTTATCAGATTATCAAGAAAGGGTGAGACCCAAAAATCTCTAGAAAGCACTGACTGAATCAAGAGACACATGGGCGTGATGTTCGGGGATGACAGCTGCCAACCGCAGTGGGGAGGAAAAGGCATTTCAGAGGTGGTGAAGGGTGGGAAGGAGCCACGACTGAGGAGGAAAAGCTGGCTTGAGTTGGAAGCCCATTAGATGCGTGAGGGCATGGAGCGGGTGACATGCTCAAAGGGAAAGCAGGAGGAAAATGGTGGAAGAGGATAGGAAAGTGGGGAGTTGCAGAAAGAAGAGAGAGAAGTCAATTCCAGGATGACTGAATTTTCTAGCTAGGGAGAATGGTAGATGGTAGAAAATACATGAGGAAAAGTAGGTTTTCTGGGAACTCTTCCCAGAAGTTAGCTTTTTCCAAGTTGTAATTGAGGTGCCCATATGATAAACCAGTGAATAATTGGAAACACGGGTCTGGACATTTGCTACCTTGTGCCAGTCACCTTTAGAAGAATTGGGTATAAAACAGTGAATATCTTAAGAGAGGTGATGCCCATGTTCCCAAGGAGCTTATATTCTAGGACCGGGGGTCACATGGAAGATGGGCAGAGAGACAATTAGGATGTAAAAAAGTTCATAAGAATTTTATCTAATGTTAAATGTCAGGAATAAAATAAATCTAATTAATGGAATAGAGAGGATTGGGGCAGCTAATTTAGCTAGGATAATATGGTAATTGAAGGCAGCTTTTCAAAATACAATCCAAAACTGGGAGGGAGCCTATCCTCTTTTAACTTAATAAGGTAGGGAAATGATAGTAACAGGAGACTGACTTTTGCAATGTAAGGTGGTCTCACTCAGAGACCAGATGGTTGTGAGGGACTCTTCCCCAACCACCTCCACTCACAGACATCTGAATCTTCCCTACATAGCCATGGAATCAAGGGGAGTAGATAATGAGTATAACTGGAAACCTGCTCTGATGATCAGGACACCAGAGAAGTGGAGACCACAGGGCTAGGGGAGAGGGAGAGAAGGCATAGAAGGGTGGCAAGGCCGAGGGGGTGGGAGGTCACTCACTAGCTGTTGCTGGGGTGCCATCTGAGGCTCTCAAAAGTAAGGAAGTGGGTCCCACTCCCATGGTTAGCACCTAGGAATGAGTTAATCTTGCAATGCCACTCTCAATTCCTTGCACAATTTGATGATGTACAAGATGGATTACGTCACTTATGAGATGGATTACATCACTTGCTCGTGAGTGAAGAGCCCATTGTACAGTCTTTTGGGTTTTGGATGAGTTGATTTGAGGTGGTGGTTGGACAAGATCCTCTCTCACCATCCACAAGCAGTTTGCCTGAACTCCTTGAGTGAGGACAATGGATTGAGAACAGAGTTTTTTCTGGATCAATCCACCACGAGGAGACATTGTCTTCTGACCCTTGTACCCCATACACATCAAGGTGAGGATATATTAAATTTTGAAAGAAAATTTCATAGCATAATATCGTTGTTTTGCTATTATTATTATTATTTTCAGTTACTCATTTCTGAGCACATCTTCCCTCCTCCAGTTAAGAATGTGTACAATGGCTAAGTAAATCAGTCTTTGTCAGTGACTCTGACCACGTCTTCTTTGGCTGGTGCCAGGATCCCTCTAGATTTAAGGTGAGACAAAAATAAATTAGGTTAAGACATGTGTTGAAATTATAGGATCCCATAAAATGAAATTTTCAGTGATCAGAACATATTATTTTAGAGCTTATAAAAATTTCAAATATTTGATGAACAAAAAGAATTTAAGTGACTGGATCTATTATTATTTTAAGCCTCAGGTAAAATATTTTAAAACCCCAGCCTTTGAGTATTACTAGAAATCTGGGGCAGAAGAAACAAGTAATGTGCCAGTGTATTTGCCACAGTCCTAGACTTCATCCTGAGCGAAGAGGTTTGGGTTTGGGAATGATTTGAGATCACTGTTTTTCTGCCATTTGCTATTATCACCCTGATTCAATTCCATAAACTAGGGCCTTATTCAAGATACAAAATGTAGTCAGGGAAAGGTTGATCCAATGAACACAGGCAGTATATAGGATGAAAATCTTAAAAAGTACCCATGACAGAAAAGCTGGGGAAAATTTGGGCTTGGTGTCATGGAGCTGCTGTCTTCCTTCATTCTATTGTTTGTGACCTTGACTACTTCCATCATGATGTAAACCCCTGGAATCGAATCACTGACATGTTTATGACTCTTTAGTCACGTTTGGTAGTTATCAGTACGAGAGAGGTGGCAGGGACACTTTCAACAGACAGTGCCTCCTGTCAAGAGAAAAGGAAAGCCTTCCGGTAAAGGTCCCAGAGCCTGGCAGTAGGCTTTGTTCTCAGTCAGACTCTTGAAGCGGGGGCGGGGAGGGGGGGTCTGAACTATTCACCCTCAACTTAATCTAAACAAGGGAAAGATAACAGCACCGGGGTCCCTTGTGTTGGTGACAGAATACTACCACTACCCCTGCTACTCGCTGCTACTCCCGCCGGTAAGGGTACTAGAGGCAATGACTTCGTACTTACTGTATCCTAGGGATGGTTCTAAGCGCATTCCCTACCTTAACCAACTTAATGGTCACAGCAGCAGTAGACACCACAACTACCCTCTTTTTGCAGATGGGGAAACTGAGGCCCAGAGAAGTCCCACCTCTGAGAAGTGGAGGAGCT
>ML093383.1:22773-40021 GCA_003697995.1 Taxidea taxus jeffersonii | reverse complement strand
CCAGATTTTATGGAGATGTATGTGAACAGGAAGGAGACCTTCAGGCAGAATTTATTTATAGCTCTATGGGGTGTTTGGATTTGTGGTTATGGGTATGAGCACTCAGGAACTGTGACGTTTAAATTCTTTTAATGTTCTTAGAAGGTGCCCAGGAGGATTCAGTATTTTAGTTTTCATATTGATACTGTTGGGAAAAGTTAAACAATTTAGAACAAATTATTTCCTCACAGAAATTCTTCCTGGCGCCTCTTCAGGTGTGGTTAACCTGGGCATTCACTGGTGTTCCACGCTTTGGATGTGGAATCATCTTTGTTACTTGGACCCTTTGTCATGGACGGAGGTTCCACTCAGGCATGTTGGACAGAAGGCACCTTCCCTTGCTGCCATGTTTTACCCTGTTCAAGAAATCACTCCTCTCTCTATCCCTAATTATGCCTCTGGGTACTTTATGGTAAGTGTGACATTTTTCTCTTGACAGGCAGTGTTATAGTATAGAACTGTCCTTGTCACTCTTTATTGTTTTTAATAACTATGAAATCTCTTACGAGATGTCTGGAGCTTCATCCACATATGTTGATGGCACTACTCTATCAGTCCTGAAATGGTCAAGGTCACAGACAATGTGCCAGAGGAAGGAAGACAGTGAATACACTATTATAAATAGATACGGGCCTTGAAAATGACCCTTTCAGACATGGGGACATTAGTTGGCAATGGGAAGGAAGTGATGAAATGCAATAATTTTATTTTACTTAGGGAAGTCTCTAGGTATATGCCGAATGTTTGCTATGTTTAATCTGACTGGCATGTTAGCATGTCAGAGGTCTAAACATTTATCATAGTTATTTCATGATCATGAAAGTGAATTAAAAGATAAGGATGGAACAAAATACAGTTTGGACAGTCAAAAGTTAGCGTATGATATGTTATTTTAACTTAGGAAATTTAAGCAAAACGTGTCAGAGCAGTGTACATTACATTTAACCATTCTGAGCTTCTTAAAAACATAAGCATTGGGGACCTTGTTGGGTAGTAAGTTGAAATACTAGTACTGGGGTGCCTGGGTGGCTCAGTGGGTTAAAGCCTCTGCCTTCGGCTCAGGTCATGATCCCAGGGTCCTGGGATGGAGCCGCTCATCGCTCATCGGGCTCTCTGTTCAGCAGGGAGTCTGCTTCCTCCTCTCTCTGCCTCTTTGCCTACTTGTGATCTCTGTCTGTCAAATAAATAAATAAATAAATAAAATCTTAAAATTAAAAAAAGAAAAAATACTAGTACTAAATCCCATTTCCTTGCCTCTTGATCTCTCATTCATCCACAGTAGATATATTTTAACAATGAAACATCTAACAGGTCTATTGGTTTTGTTTCTTTGTGCTTGAAAATGTCCCCAAGGCATCAGTTTGGACTTGGCAGTGTCGAGGCTGATGATCTGGGCTTAACAGACTTCCGAACTCTCAGCATCTGGAAAGAGAGAGAAGCAACAAAAACAATATCACCGCCTACAGCAATAGCACCCAAAATAATGACAATAGCAATAATTGGTGTCCATGAACTTTAATGTTAATTTCTCAACACCCTGTTCAGACAGGTATTATCACAACAGTATAAGGGGTCAAGGGTTCAGGCAGTGAGGTTAGACCTTGGGGAAGTTCATTAACCCCTCTCAGAATGGCAATTTCTTCATCTGTAAAGGAGGAAGTATTACTATTACTTAAAACAATGATTAATACTGCCTCAGAGTTTTTCTCTGAAGCGTATATGAGTAACATAGGTAAGTACTTAGCACACTTTCTCTATTATGGTTGTTAATTACCATCATCATTGTCCCTGTCCCCATTTTTCAGATGGGGGAAGCACGAGCACAGAGATTCAAAAGTCTGGCAAATGGGAGGCAGGAATCAAACAAGGGGGCACTGGGCTCCCAAACCCTTCCCAAGTCCCTGTGGGTCACCGACAGCCCCCACCCCACCACATTACGGAAGGGCACCTTTTGGGAAGGGAAGTCAGTGGAGTTCGGCAGTGCAATGTAGCCTTTGGCCAGGAATCTACCTCTGACTTTGGGAAGATGTGAGAGGACATGGGGAAAAGCAGTTATTTATAGTCAGGGCCTCTGGGGCCTCAGAAGCTGCCTCTGACTGGTGCCCTTCTCCCTCCTGCATTCCTGTCTTCTCCCAGGGGTGTTGCCCTTTCCATGCATGCTAGTTGCCCAGCACTGGAAAACGTTTATCAGGTTACTCAGGCCCACTCTCTGTGAACTCGCTGAATCCCCTGGATAACGGAAAGAAGGGAAGGGGAATAACCTACCTGTGGGATATCCCGCCTCCTCCCCCCTTAAGTTATGTAGACCCAGGTGCTTGCTTGTCTGCACCGTGCCGCTCAATTTAAGCAGCTTTATTTGTAGCATCTCGTAGCAAAATAAATGATAATCTTGTATGAGTGTCGCCACAGTGGGAACATAACATCACAGGAAGTTGCCCTGGTCTTCTATCTAGGTAGTTCCTTTTCTGGTAAGACATAAGCATTTGTACCTTGCAATGCCTCGCCCCTTGCAAAAATGTGGGAGGAGAGACGCTTTGCTTTTTGAGGTTGAAGATTTCTTTGTATGACATCCAGCAAGTCTTTGTTTTGCACTCTTGTCTGTTTAAGTGTTTTTAGAAAAAAATTTTTTTTTTCTGCAGTATAATCTGGTAGGGATTGGTGAATTCACGTTCCCCTCTGTATTTTAATCTCTGGGATTCTCTTTGGTGCTAGACTTAGTTGTTTGTGTGTTTGTTCCCCCTGTTGGGACACAGACTTCTTGCAGACAAGGACAAGGCTTTCTTCTCTTCCCTTGCACCTGGTACAGCACGTTGCTCAATAAACATCGGCGTGCAGAGAGCTAGTGGATCACTATGTACTAATTTGGGCTAAACCTTCTTGCTGGCCGCTAAGCTGGCAAATGAGTGAAAAGGAGAAGGGAGCTCGTAGTCTTGACTCCAGGAGACAAATAATTTTAGCAAGTCAGGTGCCTTTGGCAGTCACTAATTGATACCAGCAAAGGGTGGGGAAGAGGTCAAAAAGGAAGAGGAAAAAAAAGGAAGGGGCAAAAGCCATATTCCTAAATAAGTCTCCTGAGTCAAGCAAAACAAATGCAAAAATAAATTATTGGGACTACATCAAAATAAAAATCTCCTGGACAGCAAAGAGTGAAATATCAACAAAACTACGACAACCTACTGAATGGGAGAAGATATTTGCAAATGACATATTGGATAAAGGGCTAGTATCCAAAATATGTAAAGAACTGATACAACTTAACACCCCAAAACCCAATAAACCAGTTAAAAAATGAACAGAAAACATGCACAGGCATTTCTCCAAAGAAGATGTACAGATGGCCCATAGATGCATGAAAAGATACTCAACATCTCTCATCATCAGGGAAATTCAAATCAAAACCACAATGAGATATCACCTCACAGCTGTCAGAATGGCTGAAATTAAAAACACAAGAAACGACAGGTGTTATGAAGATGTGGAGAAAAAGGAACCCTCTTGCACTGTTGGTGGGAATGCAAACTGGTGCAGCCACTGTGGAGAACAGTATGGAGTTTCCTCAAAAAGTTAGAAATAGAACTACCTGTGATCCAGTAATTACACTACTGGGTACTTACTCAAAGAATATAAAAATGCGATTTCAAAAAGATGTATGTACCCCTGTGTTTATAGCGGCATTGTTTACAATAGCCAAATTATGGAAGCAGCCCAAGTGTCCACCGAGAGATGAATGGATAATGAAGATGTGGTAATATATATAACGAAATATTATTCAACCATGAAAAAGAATGAAATTATACCATTTGCAACAACATGGATGGATCTAGAGAACATAATGCTAAACAAAATAAATCAGTCAGAAGAAGACAAAGCATATGACTTCGCTCACATGTGGAACTTAAGAAACAAAACAAATAAACAGAAAAAACAGATTAACAAAAAACTAGACTTTCAACTATAGAGAACAAACAGATGGTTACCAGAGCGGAGGTGGATGGGGGGGGATGGGTGAATTAGGTGAAGGGGATTTAGAGTACACTTATCATGAACACTGGGTGACGTAAGAACTTGTTGAATCACTATATTGTACACCTGAAACTAATCTAACACTGTCTGTGAGCTATACTAGAATTAAAATAAAATTTTAATGAAAGGAGGAGAGGGCAGGTAGATACAGAAGAAAGGACCTGAAGATACAAAAGAGGCTAAGATAGGGAAGATATTTTATATCACCAATTATTCGTCCCAGTTCCTAACCCCTATTTTGAGCCAGTGTGTTCTGCCATTGCAAACATCTTTATGCATTTGTTTGCTTGTTTATTAAAATTTTTGTTTATTTGAGAGAGAGAGAGAGAGAGAACATTAGCAGCAGAGAAGGAGAGGGAGCAGGAGGCTCCTCGTTGAGAAAAGAACAGGACACAGGGCTTGATCCCAGGACCCTGAGATCATGGCCTGAGCCCAAGGCGGATGCTTAACTAACTGAGCCACACAGGTGACCCTGAATTTATTTATTTATTTTTAAAAAGCTTAATCAAGAGATTAGGTTTTAGTGGACTCTCAAATAAGAAGTCAGGGCTGAAACTATTTGGCGGTGAAAGGTGGGTAACTCTTTTCCTTCCTTTAGCCAGGCTAAGAGTTCTGGTATTAGCAGAGAGATGGAATGGTTAGTCTGAATATCTGATCTCCCTAGCCCAGAACAACTGACAGTGGTGACTGGGAGAGGAAGCACAGGAGGTAGGATCCACTGTGTAATTAGGGGTAGGTGACGCAACAGGTCACACACCAGTGTGGGGGAGTTATACGTGTTTTGTCCAGAGCTAGGCAGAGCAGACCTCTGTGTGGGTAGATCTACATCTCCCAGGAATTTCAGGGGGTTGGTCTTGCCTGATCACTATTTGGAAAGAAATGGCCTTCTGTTTTTTGTTTTCTGTTTTCCTCTTTTATTTTCCTCTGATGTCTTCTTGGACTAATAGAAAAAAAGGAGAACAGGAAATAAGGGTATACTTTGTTGTAGGAAGAATAAGCAATTTCCTAAAGACAGGTAACACAGTGTTAGCCTTGGGTTCTTCCAGAAAAAGTCCCCAGCCCTACTTTTGCCATTCCTGATAATCTTGGCGATATTTTTATTTAAATTTGATTTTGTTTTTAACCAATCATCATGATTTTCATAAAGAGGCTGCCTTAGGTCTCTTAAAGCTTACTGTAAACAAAGTTCATTTCAGAGTTCTGCAGAATTTAAATGTCAGCTGGTTGAGGGCCATATGTTTCCTTTGTAGAGACCTCTCTGAAGAGAAAGGAGGTATAGGAGAAGGAAAAATAATGGGCAATGAGTACAGTTAAGAGGGAAGATTTTTTTTGGGGGGCCCCTGGGTGGTGTAGTTGGTTGAGCATCTGACTGCTGATTCTGGCTCAGGTCATGACCTCAGTGTCACAAGATCAAGCCCCACATTGGGCTCTGCACTCAGTGGAGGGTCTGCTTGAGATTCTCTCTCCCTCTGCCCCTCCCCTATGCACTCCCCCTCTCTCTAAAAAAAAAAAAAAAACACTGATCACATTGGATAGACTGGATTCTTGTTGTACCAGAGACTAAAGGAGCTGCTTCTTACTCCCAAAGATGAACACGATTCCGTTGGCTTTTCCTACATACGCATGACAATGGTCAGCTTGGGTCCATGGCCAGCACTTTGGAGTCACTCCATTCCAGGGCGTGGGGACTAGGAACAATGCAGCAGTCCCCTCCTGTTCCCAGAGTGTTCCACCTGGGGCACTTTCTGTCATTTAGTTTCCAATTTGCTTGAAATAGTTTTATTTACATTAAAGTAGGATGTTCTGTGTTGCCAGTGACAGGCTCTGCAGCCCCATCACCACGGAAAATGCTGTCAGCACAGTGTTAGGGAATAAAAAGCTAACAGGTGGAGGTCAGATCGAGCCAGCAGCGAGCACAGATGGCGGTGTAAAAAAACCTTACCTTTATGCTACTTCAGGCCTGCTTTGTCTTTCCATATTCTTGCTAAGGTGGCACAAAGCTGCAAGAGGCATGGCTCTTTTTATCCACACTTATAAGAGAGGCAACACTAGAACTTCATTTTAATGATCGGGTGTCAGCATTTTTTTTTTTCATCTTCTCATGAAATCTGTTCCCCACTGTACTAAAGGATAACACAATAGGTGTATCACTAGAGATCAGTGAACCGGTCCAGAGGCTCAGTTCAGTTCATGTTTATTGTCTTCCCTTATTGTGCTTCAACACGGGGTTGATAAGGATGAGAAGAGCGTAGTTCCTGACATCACCGAGCTCACAGGTGAGCCAAGAGAGACAAAGGCAACGGAGGCATGGGTTCAGGTGGAGATACTATCTCTGCTTCATAATACTTTGGAAAAAATGAATCAAGGGCTAGAATTCTTTTTTATTTATTTATTTATTTTTAAAGATTTTATTTATTTATTTGACAGAGAGAGAGAGAGAGATCACAAGTAGGCAGAGAGGCAGGCAGAGAGAGAGAGTAGGAAGCAGGCTCCCCGCTGAGCAGAGAGCCCAACGTGGGGCTCGATCCCAGGACCCTGAGAGCATGACCTGAGCCGAAGGCAGAGGCTTTAACCCACTGAGCCACCAGGATGGCGATGGGAAGTCCAATGGATAAGAAGGAGGGAAGGGGAAATTTTGTGGTGGTGTTGTATTAGGAGAGAGTGAAGGGAACTTTTCCCTTCAGTTTTTTTATACTTTTATCTTTGAAATTTTTATTTTATCTTAAGGATTATTTATTTATTTGAGAGCGAGAGAGAGATAGAGAGAGACAGAGTGTGTATACCAGCTGGGGCAAGGGCAGAGGGAGAAGGAGAAGCTGGCTCTCCGCTGAGCAGGAAGCCCTGGCTCAAGGTCTGATCCCAGGACCTGGAGACCACGACCAGAGCCTAAAGGCAGACGCTTAACCGAATGAGCCACCCCAGGCGCCCCTATATTATTATTATTATTATTTTAAAGATTTCATTTATTTATTTGACAGAGAGATCACAGGCAGGCAGAAAGGCAGGCAGAGAGGCAGGCTCCCTGCCTTGCGAAGAACCCAGTGTGGGGCTCGATCCCAGGACCCTGGGATCATGACCTGAGCCGAAGGCAGAGGCTTTAGCCCACTGAGCCACCCAGGTGCCCCCCTTATATTATTTTTTTAAGGAAACTCTACACCTGATATGGGGCTTTGAATTTATGACCCTGAAATCAAGAGTCGCGTGCTCTTCTGACTGAACCCTCCAAGCACCACTCCTTCGATTTTTTATAAATTGAAAAATATTGGATTTATAGAAAGTTAGAAAAATAGTATAATGAGTACCCATATACCCTTTGCATGGATTTATCAATTGTTCACATTTTTCACACTATTCACATCATTCGCACTATTTGTGTGTATATTTTTCTGAATCATAAAAGTAGGTTGCAGACCTCTTGACATTCCACATCTCAGTATGATAGGTATGACCACACCCTTGAGGTATACAGTGATTCTATAATATCATCCAATATAGAATCCAAATGTAAATTTCCCTACTTTTCCTAAATATGTCTTTTTAAAAAAAAAAAGATTTTATTTATTTGACAGAGAGAGAGAGAGAGATCACAAGTAGGCAGAGAGGCAGGAAGAGAGAGAGGAGGAAGCAGGTTCCCTGCCGTGCAGAGAGCCCGAAGTGGGTCTCTATCCCAGGACTCTGGGATCATGACCTGAGCCGAAGGCAGAGGCTTAACCCACTGAACCACCCAGGCGCCCCCCTAAATATGTCTTTTATAGATATTTTTTCCCTTCCCAATTCATGATTTGATCAGGGCTCCACTTAGTTCCATTTAGTTGTTTTGTCTCTTCGTGTCTGTGGATTTATATTTTTGTTTTGCTTTGTTTCGTGATATTGACTCTGAAGAATTTAGGATGGTTATCTTGAAGGATGTCCCATATGTTGGATTTAGCTGATTATTTCTTCATGAGTAGATTCAGGTTAAACATTTTGGCGAGAATCCCAGCAGCATAACAGCTTTGCATCTAGAGTTCATGGACCTCGTAGCTTTATGTGTGTGTATCTATCTGTATTCTATTGGGAGGGGGACTTTAGTTGTTATGAAATTTCCAAAATTCTATGAGCCCCCCAAAAGTTAAGAATTGGGGCAGGGGAGTAAGTTGTTATTAGCAGGAAGTTAATAGTTATTAAGTCTATGCTCAAACCTTAAATCTTCTTAAACCCTTAGATATTGTGTGCATCTTTAAACACATATTTTCACTTGAGGTTTTTAAAAAAGTGACGCAATACATGGTAAAACATTCAAATAATATAAAAATATACAAAAAATTATCCTTCTGACTCCAGTTCTTCAGATCCCCTGTTCTTCTTGGCAAAAGTAACTTGCATTTCCAGTTTCTTGATCTCTCTAGATAGTCAATGTACAGCTAAGTATATATGTGGATATGTGTACTTTAATTATTTTATACAAGTGGGAGAATTTTATAGAGGAGGTGTGTTATAAGTGAACTTGATTTAATTTATTATATCAACTGCAAATATCTGAAGTAGAAAAAAAAATCTGTTGCCTATAGTAGGTAAAAAACCAAAACCAAAACAAAACAAATAAACCAAAGCAGGAGAGAATCGTGCTGGTGATCCCACCTGCCATTCCACTGGATGAGGGAACAGGAGATGGTCACACCAACCTCCTGCTCCTTCAGCTGCTCTACCCTCAGAATGTGCACAGCTTGAGCCTGGGGTGAAGCTAACTTTTTATTTCTATTGGACTGTGTAAAGACACTCCATATGAGATCTACCCTCTCAACAGATTGTAATGGGTACAACACAATATTGTGAAATACAGGAGCACTGTTGTACAGCCCATCTCTAGAACGTCCCCTTCTTGCATCACTGACAACTTTAAACCCCGTGATTAGTGACTTTTCCTTTCCCCTCCTTGCTGCTCCGGGCAACCACCATGCTTTACTTCTGTGAATTTGACTACTTCCAGACCTCATATAGGTCATTCGTCCCTCTGTGACTGGCTTATTTTACTTAGTATAATGCCCTCAAGATTCGTCCATGTTATTGCGTACTTTGGGAATCCTTCTTGTTATGGTTGAAGAAAGGCTAGCTTGTAAAGACTGTTTATCACACAACATGGTCCCTTATGTGGAAGCCAGCTTCATCTGACGTGTCACTGAGGATCTAAAATGGCTTTTGGGACCAAAGGAACACCAGCTCAATGCAGGATTTACCCAGAGAGGTTTTGTGGCTTCCCTGAGAGAGGGTTTGTGAGCCTCCCAACTGGCCTTGCTCCAAGGGATCTTCCAGGGATGATGTTTGAACGGTGTGCCATTCCAGCCTTACCCACTGACTGGAGAACCCAGGGCTCCTTGCTCCCTTCAGTGCTTTTAACAAAGTTAACAGAATATCTTGTTTGTTCTTCGCCAGCACACAGAAACCTAACTTATTCTTTTAAATAGCCACATAGTAATCCATTACATGAAGGTAGCAGAGTTTGACCAAAACCAGTTCTCCACTGATGGATATTTAGATTGTGTTCAGACTTTTGCTACTGCTATTATAATGCTGCAAGGAATGATGGGTCATTTTATAATAATACATTTCAGGGATCTTGAATGACCAAATGATCATGGGAGAACAATTAGAATACTTTGCTATATATATTGGAAAACATGGGCTTTGTTTTCTTTTTTGGTTACCTTTTAATTGGTATTATTTTCATCCTAATTCCTGTGATTTCAACTTTTCAAAGTAAAGCTTAAAAAATACCATTTAGGCCTGAAAAAATTCCAATTAGCATAGTTTTAAAATCCATTTAATGGCATTAGGATCCCAAAAGGCAACTTGCCAAATATCTTTAATACTAGTATTTATTGAATGAATATTTCTTAGGTGTCTCTATGTACCAGGGAGAATATTAAGGGTTTTAATAGACTTAATGCTTCCTAGTATCATTGAAATTCTGCTGAAATTCAAGACTAAGAACCAGTTATAAGATAATTAATTACTCATTCATTCCATTAGGTCTATAATAAGACATTTATATACCAGTGAGATAGAAAGGTGGAGAAAAGTAATATATTTGTATTAAAATTATATTTTAATGTATTTCCTAGGTAGCCCTTAAAGAAACAGTATTTTTCTTTCTTTCTTTCTTTTTTATATGACTATTCTGAATGCTAAGGCTTAACGTTAAAAGGTTTTGGAAGGCTTGACTGTTCTAGATTCCAGGATGAAGTTTTTAAAATATACCACATTATAGTATAACTAATCTCTGATTAAGATTGTAAACCTATTATACATAAATGGATTCTAGATATTTAAATGCAATTGATATGCTTCCCTTGTTGATAGAACAGAAAATTATTACTATCTTTATTTATCCAGTTAACATCTACACATTAAAATTATTTTATCTTTTAATTTTTAGATGGTTTATACATGAATATGATATAAAATTTTAAAATGGTGCAAAAGACATCTAAGGAGCCAATAATAAAGCCACTTTCTTCTAGGATGTTCAGTGCAGACCAAGCAATCATCTAGGCTTACATTTCCACCTTGTGTCCTTCTCTCCCTTTCTTCTCTCCCTCTTTAATAATTGGTTTGATTGGTCCTTCCTAATTCCTTTTATCTTTCCGTCAATGCTTTTTCCTGGCTCTTATTGCTCATTTAGTTTCATACCAGAACCTTAAAGTCAATTTGTCTAGATCGAAAAAAAAATCCTTCTAATAATTTTGGAAGTGGGATGCACAGTATTTATAATTCACTTTGAAAGAATTGACATCTTAAGATGCTGAGTCTTTTAAACCAAAAAACAGAATATTTTTGTTTCAATCTTTTAAAAAACAACTCCTAAGTTTATCTTGAGAAGTTTTTATCTTTTTATTAATTTGGGGGGTTTGATTCCTTCTAGTAAATCTTCTGGTTGCTGTTTGTATGTATGAAGACTGCTTTTCCATATTATGTTTTTTTTTAATCATACTGGATTTTTTTCATGGTTTGTAAGAGTTGTTCAGCTGTCTCTCTTGAGTTCTCCATCTAAGCAATCATTTTGTCTGCACACACTTTCAGGACAATATTAAATTATTGATGATGTTAAGTTGTATGGTTAGGTTAATCTGCTCAGGTGCATAGTTTCCAACAAAGCCTCTCTGGAAAACTGCTTAACTGAAAAGCAACATAAGCTATTATATATGAACACAAACAAAACAACCAAATCTACAGTCAACCACAAAGGCAAAACAAAACAACCAGCCAACAAAAACTGTCCTTGTAGGCAAGCTTGTGAATCAGGTTTATCTCACTTCAGTGAAAACAAACCAACAAAAGGAGATATTTGGATACTGAGGTTAAGATCTGTATCACTACCATGAATAACCTATAAGTTGCAATTTTTTGGTGTTCCTTAAAACTCATTGTTCTCGGTTTTTAATCTTATATTACATGTGACAAATTTGCACTGATAAAATATTCTAGTAAAATACTACTTTTATTGTCTGTTTTTTATCTTGTAGATCCACACAGGATGTAATTTGAAAACTGAACTTAGTCAACAAGGAAAATTGAAAACTCTGGATTTCGTTCTCTTGCCATTTCTCACTTTGCTGGCGTGGAGCTTGTCATTGTAGACCAAGAGTCAGTAGGTCAATGGTCCAATACAATGGTCCTTGTCTTTTATGCTGGAAATATCTATAGAGAGGGAATCTTAGAACTCTGTAAGTGAAATTCTTAACAATACTAATTGTTTGCTTACCTGCAATGTACGGATTGTTAAGATAAAGCAGGGCGGGAACCTGACCTATCCAGGCATATCTTTCATCTGAATATGAAGGAAATGATTCATTGATACTCAACCTAAAAGACCTTGCCTGGAAAACACAGCGCAAGATTGCATAATCAAGCATTTGAAAACTGAGTATCCGAGAAAACAGTTTGGAAATAAACCCCCATCATTTTCTCTTATTAGCTTATCTAGTGTTTGCTAGTGTCCATGGTATTAACTCCCCCCTGCTTCGTTTCGCAGTTTTGTGTTTTTGAGGTGGCTTCCTGCGGTGCTGGGTGGGTCTCATAACTCTCATTTAACAAGCGAGGAGAGGGAGGCTCATAGAGGTTCAAGACTCACCCTGGTTGTGTAGGCAGAAAAGTGGCAGAGCCAGGATTGACTAAATCTAGGTCTGCTTGCATGGATTATATAATTTCATCTTTAAAAACTCAGTTTTTTGATCTTTGAGTGAGCGCAGTAGTCATTTTGCACACGGTATTGCTATAAAAAGGAAATGAGCTAATGTAGATAAAATATCTAGGTCAGTATTAAACATACGCAGGAAGCTTAGTATATATTTATTTCATTTACTTTTAGCTCTTTATTCTCATTGCCGTGTTTATAGTTCTACAGCTGTGGGGCTTAATTTGTTTGTTAAAATTTCTACTGCCTGATTCCTTATGTATGATAATAGTAAATTAGGGTACTGAATCCTCAATATAATGCTTTTCCGGGACTTATGGCAAATTTTCTCTTGGTATTTTAGTTTACTGACCCTCTTCCCCCACTTTTGGGCTGAGAGCCAAGAGTCTCTTGAAGGGATTAAGATGAACCTACAATTTATTGAATCTGACCATTAAATAGGGCCAGAGTGAAGTTATAATACATCTGCAAGGTGACATATGTAAAGGGGCAAGAAGCAGCGGGCGCAAGCAAAATCATAAAAATCCATTTATCTGCCAGCACATTTGTGTAAGAGATTACACTACTGGTCAGGAATTTCCTGCCGTATGTCTTTTTCTTCTCTTCTCTCTCTTTTTTTTTTTTAATGGAATTTTTCAATAGCTTGTAATGGGCTGTAGCGTTTCCTCTTCAGGCTTGGCTGTTATCAGCGCCACTCAGATATTCCTTCCTATTCAGGTTGGAGTGTTTTGTGACACTTATGAATGAATGCATCTATTTTTTAATGATCAGCATGTTGATTTATATCACAGCAGACTCCTCATTTCTGTTTCCCCATACACAGGGCCGTTGTAAGAACTTATTCTTTTCAAACATACATGCATTATTTGGTCCTCCAGGAAAAGGGTGTTGTAAAATCAAAAGCCGCATGTGAATTTTATAAGAAATAACCTCCCGCCAAAATAGTACACAATGGTAACAGTTGAGAAAATTTTCGAAGGAAGTGAGGAAACATATTGGAGTGTTTCTAACTACATGCATGATGCCAAGTGAAAAGAAGAGCACATAGAAAGAATATTTGGTGGGTAACAGAAAGTCAGAGTTTGAGTCTGAGCTCCGTGACCTACTGTGTGAGCATGGGCAAGACACATAGGGCTGCTGAGTCTCATTTTCTTCAGCTATAGAAATGGGCACTGTATCATGACCCTGAATCTCCGTTTTATTTTATTAGGACAAATGTACCTCCTCGGAAGAAATTAGTTTACAAATGTGGCATAAAGCTTTACCCATACAGCCTTATTTCAATGTGTAGATATGCAAATTAAATCTTTGGCTATTGCAATGTTCGTACAAGGAATTAGTAAGTAGCAAGTAAAATAGAAGAAATAAGTAGATTTAATATTTTCTAACTTCAGTGGAGAAACATGGTTTTATGTTTTATTTCAAAAACAATTAGATTCAGCAGTAACTTAGATTCAGTAAATTAATTAGCCACCTAAACATAAACCAACTTCAATCTTCTTTTCTTTTTTATTAATTTTACATCAATAATCTGCCAGCAAAGAGAAAAAAAATTAAGATTTTCTCAAAAATGACCTTTACAGCAGTTGCATACAATGGATGTCAGTTGTATCATATCAGATATTTTGATTCACCTAAATTAAAATTTCTGGTATATTATATAGGCATAAAGATTAAAAACAATTTTATGGCTTTTTAAAAAATATAAAAATAGAGTTAATTTCCAGAAATTCAAGTGTGGGTAAATACAGAGACTATTGGAAAACTTCATTGTGTTAATGGATAAAAGGAGAAAAATGAACCAGAGATGCATACCCTTGGAAAAGACATACAAAATTATCACTATGTGCAGGGGATGTGATTATTTATTTGGGAAAGCCCAAAAATCCATCATAATACTTTTAGAAGCAACAAGAGAATTTAGTAAGAAAATAGGTTAAAAGTAAATGCACAAAATTCAATAGCTTTTTTATATACTGCAAATTTTTTTAAAGTATTTTATTTATTTATTTGACAGACAGAGATCACAAGCAGGCAGAGAGGCAGGCAGAGAGAGAGAGGAGGAAGCAGACTCCCTGCGAGCAGAGAGCCCGATGTGGGGCTCGATCCCAGGACCCTGGGATCATGACCTGAGCTGAAGGCAGAGGCTTTAACCCACTGAGCCACCCAGGCGCCCCTATATACTGCAAATTTAAAAATATAAGGGGAAAAAAGAGCTCCATTTTCACTAGAACAGGAACTCCACGAGGGCAGACACCATCTTGCTTGCTGCTGCTTTCCTGGCTCCTAGAACTGTGCCTGGTCTATAGTAAATAATAATAAACATTTATTGAATAAGTGAGTGAATAGTAACAAAACATCATAAATGGGTGCACCAGTGTGGCTTGGTCCCTTAAGGTTCTGCCAAGAGACCAACCGCTCAGATCAACAGCAACCCCCTCCCCCGCTGCATTGGGTTCCCTGCTCAGCCAGGAGTCTACTTCTTTCTCTGCCTCTGCCCCTCCCCCCAACTGGGGTGCATGCACACTCTCTCTCTCAAATAAATAGATAAAAATCTTAAAAAAAAAACCCCAAAACAAATCAAAATCACAAATGATTAGGAACCATTGTAATATGAAATACATGAGGTTTTTATGAAGAAATCATTACAGTATACTGAGGGACATGACTCAGTATACTATAAGAATACATGAAAAAAAGGAAGACTCTGAAAAGAAGACTTGAAAAAAAAACTGGTTCTTACTTGGAAGGATACAATGCTATAAAGTTATCAATTCTTCCTAAAATAATATCTTTAGGCAGCATTAATCTTAACAAAATCCCATGGATTTTTCTTTTTAGTTGGCCAAATCAGTTCTGTATTTCATGGAAGAATCATTGCATAAAAAGGGCTGGTAATTTCCTTAAAAAAGGTAGTGGTTTTATATAGGATGCTTTTCTCTACCAGATAGTCATTCGTTCAACAACTGTTTTAGAGGATCTCTCTGTGCTTGGCGGTGTTCTAGGCACTGGAGATACAAAAGTACACAAAACAGATCTAAATCCCTGTTCTGGTGGAACTTAGTTTAGAGATGGAGACAGTCAAATAGGCAGGATGTCAGATGGTGATGAGTGTTAAGGAGAACAAAGCTAAGAAGGGACTCGATAGTGGGAGGGTGCAGGGCAGGGTGGGGGTGGACAGAAGTTGTGGTTGTAAGTAGGGGGCTCAGGACAACTCTCACAGAGAAGGTGGTATTCGAGTAAAGACCTGCAGGAGGTGAGCCATGAGGTTATCTGGGATATTAAAAGCTACAGGAATTAAAACAGTGTGGTCCTAGCACCAAAAAGCCATAGGAGGATGGAATAAAATACTGAGTTCAGTGATTGCCCCAAATATATATGGAGATTTAGCATGTGATGGGATGCCTGGGTGGCTCAGTTGGTTAAGTGCCTGCCTTTGGCTCAGGTCATGATCCTAGGGTTCTGGGATCAAGTCTTGCAACAGGCTTCTTGCTCAGCAGGGAGTCTGCTTCTCCATCTGCCTGCTGTTCCCCCTGCTTGTGCTCTCTCTCTTTCTGTCAAATAGATAAATAAAATAAAATAAAAAGATTTAGCATGTGATAAAAGTGGCCTCAAAGATGGACTTTTTATAAGTGGTGCTGGGACAACTTGCTAGCCATTTTGGGGGAAAAGAAATGTTGGGATTGTACTTTAGACAGAAATTACAATTGGGTAAAAGATTGTAATGTTGAAAAACAAAATTGCTAGATGACACTTAAAGTAAATATTTTTATACTCATACCTTGTGACTAGAGCAGGCTTATGAAAGTATGATAACAGGGCCAAAAAACACAAACGAATAACCCACAAATCTGACCATAGAAGTTTAATACGGCAAAAACAAAATAAAATAAACAAAAATCAGAATCACCACCCACAGAAGTTAAATTTTTTGAAAAACAACACATATCACAGAAACTCTGTATTTCCTTACTCTAATTTTTTCACCCTTTCTGAGCTTAGTGTGTACATTTCATGTGGCAATGTCTCTTTCCCTCTGCTCTTTAGCACTATTAAATTAATAGTGCATATTCTAATAAACGGCCTGCTAGAAGCTAGAAATAACATATACAAAGAGTTTTAGAGAACAAAAAAATTTCTCTTGTAGACTCCAACAGTAAAAGTAAAAAGAATATGAACACAATTCACAAGGAAAGAAATACAAATCACCAACAAAAGTTAAAACATGTTTAATCTTGGGGGTCATCAAAACAAGATAAGCCAAAAAACACTGAGATGCACTCTCCTACCAGTTGGGTTGAAAAGGTCAAAGAGAGCTATTATGAGAGGAAAAGGCGGTACAGCATTCTCATTTACTACGCATGGGCATGCATGTATGCATGCATAGCCATTCATCAAAACTAAATATGTTCAAGTCTTTAACATTTTTTTCAGATTATTTTCCAGATATAATTGGACAAGGGATCAAAGATGTATATATAAAAATGTTATCTCAGTCTAGTTTGTAATAGTACAAACCTGGACATGACCTTGATACCCATAAAAAATATGGGAATGGCTAAACTACAGTATATATGGACTACAGAATACTATGCAGTTATTATTTATTTATATGAAAAGATGTCTACAATAAATTGCTAATTAAAAAGCAGACTACAACAGTCACTTTAGAAGAGAGTCTGGCAGTTTCTTACAAACAAACATAGTCTTACCATATGATCCAGGAGTCACAGTTCTTGGTACATATATATACACCAAGTTCTTGAAATATATATATATATTTATCCCTCAGCTTGAGGCCCCTCCTGTAGCATTTGAACATAACTCAGGACTTCAGTTCACTGATGTAATTCAAACAAAATCACTTTCTATTTGTACTGTATTCTATAAAACCTTTTCCTCTACAGGATTCAAGCACCCCAATCAACAGAATAAATAAGATGAGCATTTCTGATGATAGTTAGGTTTTTTAAAAAATAGCTTTACTATTGAGCTTTTTTTTTTTTTTTTTTT
>ML093383.1:0-17773 GCA_003697995.1 Taxidea taxus jeffersonii | reverse complement strand
GGAGGCAGGAATGGGGGCTGGTGTCTAACACCCCTGCCTTCACTTCCCCACCTGGCCTGCTGCTTGCTGCCTACTTGACCTTGAACACACTGTTTGGCCTCAGCTTTCCCATCTGTAAACTTGGAATAGGAGTATTTACTTCATAAGGTTGTTAGGGCAAAGTTGGTTTCTGCTTATTTCTTTCATATCAGTGTCTCTTTCCCATTGAGTTTTTCTCCCTCTTTCCCATTGA
This sequence comes from Taxidea taxus jeffersonii, assembly GCA_003697995.1. Classification (NCBI taxonomy): domain Eukaryota; kingdom Metazoa; phylum Chordata; class Mammalia; order Carnivora; family Mustelidae; genus Taxidea; species Taxidea taxus. The sequence goes on along the minus strand of ML093383.1, from coordinate 17,541 downwards.
CCTTTTTGCCCTTTTTACTTTATCATTTTTTTAAAAGATTTTATTTATTTATTTGACAGGCAGAGATCAGAAGTAGGCAGAGAGGCAGGCAGAGAGAGAGGAAGGGAAGCAGGCTCCCCGCCAAGTGGAGAGCCCGATGTGGGGCTCGATCCCAGGACCCTGGGATCTGACCTGAGCGGAAGGCAGAGGCTTTAACCCACTGAGCCACCCAGGTGCCCCTGCTTATCATTTTTAATATAAAAATGGATTTATGAATTAATGTTGAGCTTCTCTTTGTTCTTCTTCGAGTATCTATTCCTTTACCTCTCCCCAATGGCAAACAATGTCTCATATTTCCTACATAATTTATTTTGATATCTAAATAGAGTTTATTACAAATATAATAAATTACATGTATAATGTACATATATTCACCTATTACATATATACTTACTAGTATATAATACCATATATGACATAGTATTTTATGACTTATTAGTGTACAAATATTATAACTATATTAGTATACACTATATTGGATTCACATGTGTATATATGTGTATAGATAGATAGATAGATAGATACATAAATTAAAATATACATATAACCATATCCTTACAGGACACAGTATAAAAGAATTAGTAAAATATTACCTTTTCCCTCCCCAAAATTTCATTTTGCTCTATGAAGTTTTTAATTCTTTTATGTCATTTGTCAATTTTTTCTAACTGTCACTATAGCTTAGGCCCTGTATTAGGAACTTGGGATGAAAAGGGGGTGAGGACAGAAAAGGACTTGTCCCCTTTGAGCTTAACTCCTAGTGGGAGGAGGCAGAAAATAAATAATTGAGCAAATAAGTAAACACAATGGCCAAGAAGAAAATTAAGGGTCACTCTTTAATGACTGGAAAAGAATAATGGTTAGCTTATAGCTGTTTTGAGGAAAGGAAGTAACATTTATTGAGTAAGTTTCAACTAATAATATCTGTATGATTTCATTTAAATCTTAGAATAACCTTGTGAGTAGGTCCCTTTGATGCATGAAAAAATTTGAGGTTCACATCAGTCACCTAACTTTCCTCAGATGACCCCACTGGCAAATTGAAGGGTAGACTTTTAATTCTTACCTCCTACTTCTTCCTCCCTCCTAATGATCTCTTTTCTAGCAGGAAAAGTGTATATGTTCCTGTCTACCCTCGTCTCTATACCTCCTCAGTTGTGCTATTTTCTTGTTGATAAATTATTTTATCTTAAAAGAAAGCTGAATTTCATCTTTCCTTTCACCTTATGAGCAGGACTCTTTTATAAACAGAGCAGGACAGGACTGACTCAAATTCTAGAGAACTGCTTTCAAACCGCCATTCTGCTCCATGATAGCTGTGTGATTTCTGCCAAGTCACTTAACCTCTCTGAGTCTCTGTGTCCTCACCTGTACCAGGAAAGAGAGCCAGCTTTAAGGTTTTATGGCCTCAAATTTCAAGTGAGTAGAGTCTGGGTTCATGAATTTTACTATACTTTGCACACAGACATTACACTGATGCAAATTCTCTCTGGTGATGTGCCCAAGGGTTGTAGAACTCAGGACACTTCCTCAGGGCCATGGCTCAGAGGCCTTGGGGAACTAGAAACTTGAATTCTGAGTCCGTAGAAGAACCTCTCTTTCCTCCACATCTCACTCTCAATACTTCTTCAGGCTGAGGAAATTCCTGCCTGTGGTACCCTCTGCCCTTATGGGTAAAGGAGGCTCAGGGTGACTTTAAGACTCCTCAGTGAAGGGGCGCCTGGGTGGCTCAGTGGGCTAAAGCCTCTGCCTTCAGCTCAGGTCATGATCCCGGGGTCCTGGGGTTGAGCCCCACGTCGAGCCCCACGTCGAGCCCCACGTCGGTCTCTCTGCTCAGTGGGGAGCCTGCTTCCTCCTCTCTCTCTGCCTGTTTGTGATCTCTCTGTCAAATAAATAAATAAAATCTTAAAAAAAAAAAAAAAAAGACTCCTCAGTGAAGATGGAGACACCAGGGAATTATCCTTTTCTTTCTCTTCACTCGTCTGGGTAAGTGTAGCTGTAATAAGGTATAGTTCAGGAGGGCAAAAACCATTTTGGAAGAAGCCTTGAAAGTGATTCAGTTTCAAGTCACAAGATCAATTACGCAAGGTTCTAGAACTCCTGATACTCTTACAGCAGATCCATGGCACGGGTTCAGAAGGTGATGCAGGATGTCTCTTTCCTTGGACATTAAAGCTCATTACCTGAAAATTACTCAGCCTTGGCCCTTAGGGAAATCTTAAGTGCCCAGCCCAAATGGCATAATCCTATTTGAAATACCAAGATCTCATGATAATGAACAACGTAGAAAAAGAGAGGGCACTTGTCTGGGTTAGACCTCATCAATTTGATAATTTCCAACTGAGAGAACAATCATGTCTTAGATTATATGTCTGTCACATAAAGGATCTGTAGACTTTCAGCTGTGTGCATAAATGATCTCAAGAAAATTAGGCTGAGGGAAGAAAGAGGGGAATAAATAAATAAATAAATAAGGGACTTTTTTATGTCCCTGCCTATAAAGAGTTTTTGACCAAATGAACTTCATTTGATGATTATTTCTATTCTTGCTTGCATATTGGACTAGGAACTCCTACCTCACGGGGATGTGATGCAGGTAGCATGAGACCATGTAACAAAAGACCTCCCAGGGTGTTGGGCACGGAGTCGGTGTGGAGTGGATGTCAGTTCTCCCCTCGTATTTTGCTCATCACATACCTGTCTGATGTCTCTTAGGCGCCAGGCTCTATGCCTTACGAACCACGGGGGAGATGTGCAAACTTGCCCTCAACAAGGATGTAGTCCAGAAAGAAAGATAAGACATGTAAATAGACAACTGATCTGTGGGGTCTGAGGGGGTCCATGAAATAGCACCTGTTATCCTGGCAAAGTTGGAAACTAGGAGACTCAGAGAGGGACCCAGGCATTGTGTCGATGCTGGACAATGCAGCGTGTTTCCAGCAGTTTCCTGTTTGTCCAGGAAACTCGCTAGTTCTTCAGTCAGGCACTGCAAAGGCCCCAGTCACCACCACTGGCAACCTAAAGAAGCCCAGGCCTCCTATAGGAGAGCAGAATGTTCAGGGGCTGATCCACAGAAGTGGGCGGAGGGCCTGTGGGAAGCTGGCTCAGAAGAGAATGAGTATTCATGCCAACAGAGCCTTTTCCACCAGGAAGCAAGAGACAGGGGAAAGGTAGAATGAAAGGAAATCCTTATAAAGTTTGTTCCCAATTCATATGGAAGGACGAAGAACAACTGACATTAATTCGAGTGCCTCATTGCTGCTTGATTTATTTCGTTCCTAAATCCTGGCTCTGTCAGAATCACCTGTGGAGATTTAAAAAAAATTATAAACACCTGTCTCCGCCCTATGGGTATCTAAATTAGAGGAGTTGGGCTAGGGCCCAGACATCTGCATTTAAGAAACCCTCTACAGGTCATTTTGACAAGCCTCCAGGGTTTTGACCCACAATGTTGAGCAATTGGTTTGGTTAATCTTACACACACATACACACACCCCTCTTCTTCAGAAGAGGACCAATGAAGATTGCATTACACATCTGTGTAAATAACTCCTTCAGATCTGTCTGCCAAAACAGATAAGAGAAGCTCAAGAGAGTGGACCAATCAAAAAGGAAGTCCTTCCTCTTTGTATAGTTTTTTGTGGAAATGACCCCGCAGATATATTTGTGCTTATCTTTGCTCCATCCTTTGTATGCTCAAATCCAGCATTTCAAAAATCGGTTTTCCCTAGGGGCATGGGTGGAATTATAACAGAGTCAGCTGCAGACTCACCTAACCTTTAGTGAGTGCCTACTGTGTGCCAGCAATGGGGCTAGGCAATCTCATCTATGTTTCTTCAGGGGAGAGAGGCAGGCTAAAAAATGTAGTGAGATTAATGAAGATGCTATGAACTGGTGGGAAGGTTTGGGAACTGTGACTTCATGAAATTTCACCTCAGTGCTGGTGAAGGTGTGGGAATGCTGTGGCATGGAACATTACTAGAGGCCCTGAAAATGGGTACAATTTGGTTATGTATTTGAAGAACTAGATCTATGTAAATATTCTTCCCATTTCACTCATTCATCCAATTTCTGAGAATTATATTAAGGAAATACTTTATAAAAAGTAACATGCTATAGGTTATAAGAGAATAATTACCATGTTTTTAAACTATAGTGACATCTAGAAATTGCAAAATATTAACTAAGGACATAAGTAAATTATTGCATAGTGAATGCTTTAGGTAAATGTTACATAGACACTTAAAAGTGATCACTATAAAGTCTGTGTAGCAATTGCTTATGACAAAATGTCAAATGAAAAAACACAAGCCAGGATACCATTTAAAAGTTATTCACTAGCACCGGAAGGGAATGTAAAGATGGAGAGTGGTTAGTATTTTGGATTGGTCAAATTCGGAATGTTTTTTCTGTTGTGGATGTGGTGGATAAATATTGTTTGGGTTACCCTGCGTTCCTTTCTACCCTATATGGGCCCAAAAGGACAAAGAAACTTTCCAACTGTGGCCAGTGAACTGGGATGATGTGTGCCTGAAGTTTTTGATGGCTTTGGCCTTTTTTCCCCCTGCCAGATGAAGAAAACTTGCCTCCAATAAGAGATAACTGAAAGCTAGAGAGATGGCTCAGGAGTCGGAGAGATGGATGGATGGGTGGATGGATGGATGGATGGATGAATGGATAAAGGGGTAGATAGATTGAAGGACCCTCCTAATGACAGTTTATAAGTTCCTGCAACAAACCCCTAAAATTGTCAGTTGTGTGAACCCACTGAATTTCTTTCTTATACTAGTTAATCTCCTATTAGTCATTTGCCATTCAAAGAATTCTGACAACAGAATTGATTTAATTGCAAACATTTTTATTCTGTTAGAATTTGCCAGGTTGTTGTTTGTTTGTTTTTAAATAAACCCTTTTTTTTTTTCTTTCTGAAGTCACTGGAACAAGTTGTGCTTGTGTGTAAATACTGCTTTTGTGAATCATTTCCCATTAAATTAGTGATTGACTTTTGGTTTCTATTGAACTGTAATTTCCTCCCTTGTCTTTCTCAGCTTTTCCTGCAACATCAGTCACATTAACTGTTTTCCCACATCCTGCTTCTGACAATAGATACTCTGAGAATGCTTTCCCAAGTATGATTTGAAACACAATGTGAATCCACATCGGTAGGAGGCAGGACTCTATGGGGAATTTTGAAATAGAGCCACAAGCATTAAGTGAACACCTACTATATGCCAGGATCTGAGACCACAACGATGAAAATAAGTGTCCAGAGTCCTTGCCCTTCAGGTACTTCTGTCTGCAAGTGCGTGTGTGTATCCACTGGAGGTACAGGGCAGGTCTAGTCTGGGAGTGTATTTAGTACCTATTATTTACTTGCTTAATGTCTCTACCAGGGCAATAGGATAATAACCAACGTTTATTGAACTTTTACTCTGTGCCACACCTATGTGCACCAATTATTATAATATTAGCATTTTGCTGCAAAAGCGTTCTTGTTTCCCCTGGGTCCACCGCTGGGAGAGGGCTCCCGGGGGGCTCCGAGGCTGCCCCGTGGCCCATCGCACAGGCTCTGGCACCAGCCCGAGGGCCCTCCGAGGCAGCCGGGCTCCCAGGCGCGCCCGCGGCTGAGCCTCCGGGAGAGCCCCGCGCCCAGCCCGCCCGCGCGGGTCGAGCCTGCGGAGGGGAGTCGGGCGCTCGCGTCCCCGGGCCGAGGGGCGCGTGGGGGCCCCGGCCGCGGTTCGGCGGGGAGCGAGGAGCCGGGCGCCTGCGCGGGGAGCGGCCGCGGGGCCTCCGGGCTGCATCTTCGGGAGCCGTGGGCGCCCTCGGGCTTCTCCGGGGCCGTGCTGGGGGGACGCGGGGCCCGGCGGCCGGAGCCTGGGCCTCGCGGTGCCGAGAGAGGCGGGGAGGCCGGCGGCGTGCGAGGCCGCGGAGCGCAGGCAGCGGGCGGCGGACGGGCCTCGGCCGCGGGGACCGGGCCTGGCGCGGCCGGGAGCCCGGCCCAGGATGGGGTGCTGGCGCGCCCCGGGGGCGGAGGGCGGCCGAGGAGAGGGCGGCGAAGTCTGTGGCTGGAAGAGAGGTTGGAGGGTGGTCGGAGGCTGGAAGAAGGGGCGTCCCTGGGTGTGTTCCGTCCCCACACTGGGCGCGGCAGATCGGGGACCGCCAGGGGCACCGCATATGTGAGTTAGTTATTCTCTTTCCGTTTACCAGGTGAGGAAACTGAGGATAACCTGAGGTTGTCTGGCTTCTTACCACCCAACAGCGCTGCTTGCACAATATTGTAAGAAATAAGGTTGGAATTGCTGGATCTGAGCCTTACTCAATTTTTGACATTTTTGAAAAAAAGTTATGAAATTAAATCTTGGTGGTGAGGTAGCCAGATAGCTGGCCAGGAGGAGATGAAGGGAGAGTCCCTTCTCAACTTGTTACACTAAGCCGTAGAGAAAAACGATCTGAAAAAAATGAATTCATCAGTACATTCATCTATTCAGCAGATATTTGTTGACTGTCTGCTACTGAGCAAATGTTGTCAAAAGCCCTCAGTTTAGTATGGGTAGATGAAAAATAAGCAAATCCTTAAAATATGCCATAGCTGGTGAGTCCTGTAATAAAGGAATTACAGAGGCACCAGGAGGATATGCAGGGCGGGGGGGAGGAGTGCGGGGGGGGGGGGAGTAGGAGAGCTGGAAGTTATGCAAACTAAAGGAAAGCATTTGGACTTAACCTTGAGGTCAGGGTCCTATGAGCTTTCTCAGTTGCCTACACCTAGTGGTAAAAACAACTTAAGCTTGTTAGTCTTCAAATATGTAATTATGTAATACTTTATGTGGATACTTATGTAGGTACTGTCATCCTAGTCTATTGTATCTCTTACATAATACATAGGGATAAGATTACTTTGACGATATTTAAAGATACAGCTTTCTTTGCTCTCATTAAACTATTCAAAATTAGAATGAGCAATGTGCTTGAACGGTCGAAAACTTTGCTTGGTTTAATGCTTTGTGTAGGGTAATTAAAGGACTGGTTTTAAGTTCAGCTTATTTTGATTTCTGGGTCTAATCAAAACAAGATACTTCGAAAAGAGATAGAGTTTCAATCGAAGACGTGTTTATTGGCAGGATTAACTGAATCATGATTCTATTTTTTTAAATTCTCCAGCACTATGTTCAGGTTTTTCTTGAAATTTAATTACTAACTTTCCATTTTCTGTGATGTTAATAAGTCATTCTTGCAAACTCTTTGGAAGGTGTTGCAGTTTGCAAATTTTTAGCAATTGGTTCAAACCTATGCATAGTCTTTATCTGGGAAACTTTAAATAGCTTAGGAAATTCTGTTTCTAATTTTCTAATATGTAGATAGGAGAGTTTGTTGTTTTTTTTTTAAGTGAGACACATTGACATTATTTTCAGCCATCACTCGTTAATGATGGGGAAACATTTCCCCAACTATGAGTTATCTCTTGCTGTGTAACAGACTGTCCCCCAAATTAGTAGCTTTAAACTGCAGACATTTATTATCTCATCATTTATCTGGGTTAGGAATCCAAGACTGGCTTAGCTGTGTTCTTTTTGTCTCAGAGCTGCAACTGAGGTGTTGGCCAGTCCCCGGTCAAGGCTAGACTGGAGGAAAATCTGCTTTTAAGTTCATTTACATGCCTGTTGGCAGGCCTTGGACCCTCACTGGCTATGGGCCAGAGATAGGAGTTCCTTGCCAGTGGGTTTCTCCAGAAAGTGAAAATGAGAGAAGGCAAATAAGGAAATCACAGTCTTTTGTGACATAATCTCAAGTAACTTTTTAAATATTCTGTTTGTTAGAAGTCAGCGAGTACATCCAGACTATAATCAAATGGGGGAGATTATACAAGAACCTGGATACCAGGAAGAAAAGATTGGGGAGGGGGCAAAGTGGTGGGGGTATGAGGGGGAAGGCGACAGTCTCAGAGATTGCTTACTACACCCATTTTCAAAACAGCAAGTTTATTTAGGAAAACAGTTACTTATTTATGATGAATATGTTGTCTTTTCCTTGAAGAGATATATTAAGCATATTTATTTTTCCCAAAATATCTGCATGATCCTGGCAGCCACTAGTCATCACAGGAAAGGTGAGACAACTTGGGAGCCTTATCTTTTGCAAATAAAAAATCTGTAAGTTATTTTTTAGTTAGACAACTCTTTTAAGTATTTGACACAATATAACTAGCAAACCGGTATGGGTATAAGATTTAAAAATCTAATTTAAAAAGAATCTACCTCATAAAGGACTTAATTTTATAAAATTAACCATGGATGACAGTCTGTCGTACATAGAATGCAGTTTGTTCCCATTATGGTAGAACTCCCTTTTCTCCTTTAGATGACTTGAGGTATGTTATGGGTGATTCACTTTCGAAGAGTGAGAAAACAGTAACCAAAGCTCTGATCAGGTGTCTACAAAAGATTAAGAACCTCTGCTCTAGGTAATGGGTAGCTATTGAATAATGTTAAGAAGGAGAACATGAAGAGATTTAAAATTTAAAATGCTGCTTGGGTAGCAGGGAGGTGGGTGGCTTGGAGAGTGGGAGCCTGGAGGCAGAGAAAGCAGTAGCTGTTAGGTCCCTGGTGGGGTAAGAAGTAGCAAGGGATTGAACTATGAAACCACTGCTGAGCATATGTTCATAAAGGCAGTATAGGAAGAAATCATGTCCTCTAAAGGAAATCACAATTCATATCTAAAACATTTCAGATCTGGGGCACCTGGGTGGCTCAGTTGGTTAAGCATCTGCCTTTGGCTCAGGTCCTGGTCTCAGGGTCCTGGGATGGAGCCCTGCTTTGGGGTTCGGTGCTCAGCGGGGAGTCTGCCTCTTTTTTTCCCCTCCGTACCTCCCCTGGCTTGTGTGTACGCTGTCTCTTTTTCTTTCTCAAATAAATAAATAAAATTTAAAAACGAAACAAAACAAAACTTTTCAGATTAAAAAAAAAAGATTTTATTTGTTTATCTGAGAGAGGACAAGGAGAGGGGTAGAAGGAGAAGCAGACTCCCTGCTGAGCAGGGGAGTCCAACATGGACACGAGCGGAAGGCAGGTGCTTAACGCCTGAGCCACCTAGGCACCCCAGATTTTTGTTTTTAAAGATTGTCTTCTCCTTTTTACTATTATTGTTATTATTATTCCTGGAGATTCAAGCTGGAAGAGAGGAAGAGATTCAGAAAAATGAGTTGTCAATATCTTAAAATGAGTTGTCAGTATGTTGAAGCGAGTTGTCAATATCTTAAAGAGTCTAGTAATATGGTAATAGAAGAAGGGTATTTGGAGAGAGAGACTGTGGAGTGGTATTGGCACCCCAAATAAATGTGCAGCCTGATAAACATTTTTCTGGGTTGGAAAATATAATTGGTTTGAGCTCCACATCTGGGCCTTCTGTAAAAAGGGCAAGGTATTTCTCAGTTTCATTTTTTTTTTCCCTTCTCGAGTTTTAATTTTTCTGTGCATCACGCCCAGCGTTGTTTGGTTTTCGTCTAGGTTGAGCTGTACCTGCCGCCCAGTCTCTTATCTCCCTCAAATAATAAAGTCCCACGTCTGGGGTGCTTCATACCTCACCCAACCCCTTCACCCACACTGCTGATTTCATGGGTTCCCCGGGCACCGCCCGGACTGTCCGAGCGAGCTGCAGATGTCCTCTCCGTGGCATTGTTGGCCCAGTGGCTTCGCGAGATGGTGGCCGAGGTCCCCGTAAGGGGGCGAGAGGGGTGCAGGGGCCCTGGGCGTCCTGCTCCAGGTCTCATGGAGAGAGAAGGGCGGCAGCTCCCTTTCAAGAGGCCCTGTGTGAGGGCCTCTTTCAGCCCTCACACAGCCTCGTGTTTCCCAAGGCCCAGACTCACGAAAATGATCCAGAAACAACAATCTGAACCTGCTGGCCTTTCCCTGTGGCCTCCGTAGAGGCTCATGTTGTTCCTGCGCCCCGGCCAGGGCACCCTCCCGGGGAGCGAGGAGCCAGCGTGCTGTGGGAGTCCCGGCTAGTGCTGGAGCTGGCGGCTGCTCCCCACCCCGGGCCCTTCTCACTGCCGGCACAGCCCGGGCCCCAGGGTGGGCCCTGGGGGTGGGGGTGGGGGCTGTGTGAGACTCGTCTTTCTGAGGGTCCAGTGTCTGCGGGATGGTGGATGTGCCCGATGAGATTATCTCCACGAGTAAGATTTACCAAGGGAGCCCTCCCACTGCAATTATTTTCAACCCGGCTCGTGTTAGACCTGACAGCAGAGCTCCTAGCAGGCAGGTGGAAGAAGGTGTTTGGGGAGACTCAAGAAATCTGAGCTCTTTTCCATAGCCGTGTCTTGGGAAAAGAGCTCTTGGTTGGTTGAAGGGTCTGGCTTCAATCTCGTGTTGGTAATTGTTGGGGCTTATGAGAGATTTTTCTCAGGCTCTTCCCCTAATCTGTCTCCTTCTTGAGGAACACCCCAAAGCTGCAGTGTGGGGTTGGGTAGAGCTCGAAAGTAATCTCCTGCAGTGACTTATTAATTGTGTGACCTGGGCACATCATTTCTCTTCTCCAGGCCCTGCTTTCTCATCCCCAGTGATAGCTGCTTTATCATAGGTTGGAGTTTCTTAATCAGCAGGGACGGGAAGGAATGAGTAAAGATCTAGAATAGTGCCTGTCACATCGAATGCACTTGTTAAAGGAGAGATATTATTTTACTCTCGAAATTGACACCAGTGTGGCCTGCAGGGCCTTCGTGGAGGAATGAATCAAGGTTCCTTGAAAGGGATATGTGTGTGTCTTATGACCTGAGTAAGGAGCATGACCAGCTTAGTCAACAAGTATTTATATAACAGTATCCACGGACAACACCGTGCTGCTGTATTAGAGATCATTGTCCAAAAAGCAAAAACTTAAGCCTTGATGACTTCTAGCCATTGCAAACCTGCCATCCTATGTGGCAAGACATATTAGCAAACACATTTATAAAAGTGTCATTTTTTAAACCCTAGGTAGGTTTGTACTTCTCTAGCTCTTCTAATACTTTTTAGCAGTGTTTAAAAAAAAAAAAAAGGAGTTCTGCCATTACTCCTAGATGTCTCTACCTTTCAATGATGGAGATGAGGCCAGTAAGTCACTTTTGGGGTTTTGAAGTTAATTGGGTTTGGGGCATTCACATTCCCACTTACAGTAAATGTGAAGAGAAGACTGACTCAGACCTGATCAAGACACATAAACACGTGAGCTGGAGGAGCGTGCACCGTAATTTACGTCTGCCTTCTAATCTGATCGGCTCTCTGGATCTTGTCCAGATGTGATGTGGGCGCTAAGGGGTTCTGGAGAAGTTTGCAAAGTCCCTCACTTTTGCCCTTGGCTACAGAGGGGTCACTCTTTCTGCTGCCCCCTACTGTCTCGCTTTGCTGTCTGGTCAACTCTGCAGTCTGCCCAGCACCCCACTGCCCTTTAGAACTCTTTTCCTTGAAGCCTTTCCAAACAGGTGCCTATCTTTATATAGCTGAGATGGCCTTTGTGTCTCCATATCCGTCGCTGAGTGTTTACATAAATTTATCCCATCTCCTCCAGGAGGGCTGGGTAGGCCAGGGATCCAGGGCTGCTTTTCATGTAATGCCTCACATTGTTATGGAGTAAACGGATTTCAGAGACAATAGATAAAGGGCACGTTGGGGAAAGCTCACAATACTCTTCTTTTGTTTTTTAGCTTAGCGGTTCTCATCTTGGTCTGATATCTTCCTGTTAACTAAATACTCATTAGGCATGGTTCTGAGTTTTTCTGGCAGGAATGTGCACAGGTTTGGACTGGTAGATGGTTCATAGACTCTAAGGAATTTAAATGTCATGGTGCACTGAGAAAGTCAGAGACAGGGAGTTAGGAAGGCCTGAGGCCGGAACCAGGACCCGAGGCCTTGGCAAGGCCCCTGGGAAGTTCCCTATTGCTCTCTTACATGGACGTGGGACAGGTGGCTGGAGCTGAGCGCTCTGGGGGGCCAGGGGGATGGAGGAATGAAGAGTAAGAGTTCTTATTCCCCTCCTAGCCTGATTCAGTTGGTAGTGACGGTGATTATTACCACTTGTTGAGACCCTTTGTCTGCACATTGTGCTATTTAAACAAAACCCACAACATTACCTTATTTAATCCTCATGAAACATCTGTGAGCAATTGCCACAGTTTTACACAAGAGAACACAAAAGCCTAAGGTCACACAGGTAGTAAAGGGTACAGTCTGGCTGTGTATCCAGGTGTGTCTAATCTTAGAGATTGTGTTAAGGCTCATTCTCATTTGTTTATCTGTTCATTTTGACTTTGTAAAAAAAATATTTTATTTATTTATTTGACAGACAGAGATCACAAGTAGGCAGAGAGGCAGGCAGAAAGAGAGGAGGAAGCAGGCTCCCCGCCAAGCAGAGAGCCTGATTCGGGGCTCGATCCCAGGACCCTGGGATCATGACCTAAGCCAAAGGCAGAGGCTTTAACCCACTGAACCACCCAGGCGCCCCTCATTTTGACTTTTGAGCTTTTTTTCTTCCCCCACTGGGAGGGAGGGTAACCTAACCCGTTTTAGCTGATGAGAACTTGCGTTCTGCGTTGGACTTAATGTCCTAGGTGGGTTCTCAGTACCTATTGGCCAAGTGAATGAGTGAGCCTGTTCCAGGTGCGGGGTAGTAGGAGATGGAACTAGGCTGAGCGGTGTCTGGGAAAGAGCCATGTTGAGGGGTTCAGAAGAAGGCCTCTCTGACTAGCTGTGTGATCTTGGGCAAGGTGCCTAAACTCTGTGGGCCTCAGCGTATTACCTGTACAGCATAGGGGGCTGAGGGACAAACAGGGGGACCTCTCTGATGCTAATTCTTGTGAGGCATGGGGCAAAGTCTATATCCCTTCTGGCATGTGTGTTCACAGTCAAAGAGGGGAGGCAGAGTCAAACACACATGCTTAGGATTCCCTTCTCTGTTTTTATCTCAGAAACCTGTATTTGTGATTTATGGTAAACCTGTCTATTTTCCTGTGCCATTTCTCTCATTGGACAAAGAGATAAAACAATATTTGCATACTTCCTTGCTTTATATTTGCTACGATCCTCACGGTTTCATAGAAGAGAAATTTTTAGTAGTAATGTGACGAGGCTTAATGATTATAAAAAGTCATCCCTAAATATCGTCTAGTGAAAGCCTTTCTCAACTGGGAAATGCTGAACTGTGATGGCATTGAAGATTCTGGTTTAAGACAGATATTTTATTATTTATTTGCTCATTTATAAAGATTTTATTTATTCATTTGAGAGAGAGAGAGAAAGAGGGAGAGAGCATGAACAGAGGAGAGAGGGAGAAGGAGAAGCAGACTCCCCTGCCAAGCAGGGAGCCCGCTGCGGGCCGACGCCAAGACCCGAAGATCATGACCTGTGCCAAAGGCAGACACTTAACCGTCTGAGCCCCCAGGCATCCCAACACAGGTATTTTAACATCCTGAAAATATCAGTGCTTGTAGCAGTTGAAGAAAGGCATAAAAAACATCAGATTATTCAGATACAATACACAATTACCCAAGTCCACCTTTAATTGAATTCACTGACAATTCCTTAATTGAAATTATCTTTAATTACAACATTATTCTTGCTTTATAGAATAACTTGTTTCAGTGAGAAACTAGATTTCGGAGAGAGGTGAACGTTAACATCATGTAACCACTTGGGAAAGGCCAACTTTGATTTTTGATGGTCTTGCCTATTTTGAGGTCTTTTTCTGAGGTTCTGATGATCAGAATATACATATTCCAGAAACAAAAGTGTCCTTGGGGGTGACGTGAAACCATTAGTGTGAATGACCAGGTACAGGAGGAAGAGAGACTGTGTGTTATTTAGAATGCATCAAGAGGAAGACATTAGTGGATTATGAGGAAGAAAGCAGACATAGCAGTTGAGTGACTTACACAAGACCACACAGATAAAAAGCGGCAAAATGGAAATAAAACCCCAGATCTTTTGAGCTTCTCTTTAAGTAGTTGTTTACTCTACCACACCCTGACATTGATCCCTGTTTCTCTGAAGGCTGACAACCCTTTCTTGGATTTGCAAGATTTAGACAGAGGAGAACTTCATTGCTTAAATAGTTAAGAATTAGTCGCTTCATCCACTCATGAGAGACGGTTGGAAAGGGCCAGTGCTTTTGAGAAGTTGGGTGGGGTTAAAAAGCTATGCTGAGTGACCCATGTAGTCCAGTCTTTCTCTTCTCTTGTTAGTTTCTTGGGTCCAGAGGTGTTTTCCTATGTCTCCCCTGCATTCTTACTCCTGGAAGTTGAGCTGACTTCGTCTCTCCCTGCTGTTAAACTGATCCCCCTCCCAAACCTGGTTAACCCCAGGAAAGAGCTTTAGATGAAGGCACCTATTGGAACATGTTGTTTTGGCCAAGTTGTCTTCATAGTCCCATTTGTAGGGGACAGATAATCTTGGTTTTTCTTACAATTGGTTTGGAAGCCTGTTCAGCTGCCCTTGTCCCTCAGCTCTCCAGGGTCACTTTTGCCATCAACCAAATATTGAAACAGGTGGAACTAGCCACCAGTAATGACACCCATGGTGAAAGAAAGTGACTCAGTCCTGGCAGCTCAAGTCAGGTTTGAAAGAGATGACCATGGGCGTCCAAATGCCTCCTTGTGACTTTTATAGCAGAGGGCCTTTGACTGGCTTCACCCCCAAAGAATGTGCCATTCCAAGGTCATAGATGCGACTGGTTCAGTGCAATGAGACCTGCCCATCTGCAGTCTCCTCTCACAAAGCCACCTGCCCTGAGTCGGCTTCTGGAGAACCAGGTCTCCCGGCTCTTCCCAGAGCAATTCCAGTATACGGGGCGGGGGAGCTCAGGTTCAGGCCGACGTTTAGGTGCAGGTGCAAAACTCAGGGCTGCAGTGGGAGATTCAGATGAGGCCAATGGGGAAAGAAGTGTGTTAGAAAGCTCTCCTGTTTCTCACTTTTTCTTGCAGTTTCCCTTTGCTGATCTGCTTGCAGTCATTCATGTGTTGCTCACTGAATGTCCCTCAACATGCTCGGTTCTGTCTGTCTTGCTTTTCTTTCTCCCCAGGCTCAGCATGCCCTCTGGGTCACATTAATCCATCCTCCAAAAATCTTCTTGGAAATTGCCCAGGTAGTCCATCTATCCTATCCAGCTGGGCCCTGTGGCTGCTTAAATGTATGTAAAGGAGGAATAATCCAGTGGGAAAACACCCTGTGGTATGAAAGAGACATGAGTTCTGAGCCCAGTTTCATAAGGTCATAGTTTGTCACCTTTGGGCATTTCCTAGTACCTCCAGTTTTAATCTTGGGTGATAAAGAGAAGATGCTAGTCCCATCCCTATGTACTGGGATGCTGGGAAAAGTAATAAACCAAAGCATGCCAATCTAAGACCGCCTTTGAAGTAAACCCTATGGAAAGTCAGTAAACTGAGGTTATTGTCACAGTGATGTGAGTAAATGTACCTGCTCAGCTAGTCTTGACTATATAACACAGGGAGGTGGAAGAGATGTGTTTTTCTGTTAAAATAAATGGCCAACCGCCACCCTCCCATTACCCCTTATTTTCAGGGTGTGTGTGCATTAACATTTTTTTAATTGCCCAATTCCTGCTTGTGAGGCTTTTGCTAAAACCAGTAAGTTTAGACTATCTGGGGAAAAACAGTATCCTCTTGTTATTGATGTTTTAAAACATGTAAGTATTTTGACCAAAATGCTAAAGAACAAAGTCAATTGTTTAACTAAAAATGCAGAATGTAAATATTTGTGGAGGTATTTTGAGTATCTATTTTCACAATCTCAATACTTCCTTGCAAATGTTTGAGAAAGAGTTAGAAAATGGCTCTTTGAAAAGCGTGGGAAATTAAGGATGAAATAAAAACTTGACCATAGACTTCCTTCCTCAATTTTGAGTGCGATCTCACTGAGGTTCTCTTATAATTGGATGTGGACCTCATTAGTTTTGAATCTGACTTCATATTACTTATTTTTGGAAACTGTTAATTGCATGTTAGTAGAGACATGATTTACAGACATGGATATACAGTTTTTGGAAAATTAAAAAAATGCACCTATCATTTTATTCCTCTTTGCATTCATTTATTCCCAGGCTCTGCAGATCAATTTAAACTTCATAATTTTATAGTCATTCACCTTCTTGTTTGAGCTTTTGATCATTTATTCCTTTATTAGGTCATCTATTCATTTATTTATACATCTATCATCAAATATTCAATGACCTGACCATATGTGCCTGTCAGTTTTAGATGTATTTATATTTTATAAAAGTGTGGATTTTTATTTAGGCATATTTCTTTAATAGTTGGCAAACCAATTTGTTTCAAAGGACATCCTGAACACAGGAGAGACATACGAATGTGCCTTACTGTGGTAGTAAGGGAATGTCCACTGCTGAGACGGAGCCCAGTTACGCCGACACCAACAGAAGTGTGTTGTAGGCACTTGGTGCTGCCTATGAGTGTTTTCCCTGCACAAACTAGTTTAATACTAACAATGACTCTTCACACTCTCATTTTAGAGGGGAGGAAATGGAGACAAAAAGCCTCAGTTTTAGTAGTGTTCTCAAAGTTACAGAGCTTAGTAACTGCTGGATTCAGAAGAAGCATACTGGGGCGCCTGGGTGGCTCAGTGGGTTGAGCCTCTGCCTTCAGCTCAGGTCATGATCTCAGAGTTCTGGGATCAAGCCCCACATTGGGCTCTCTGCTCAGCTCAGCAGGGAGCCTGCTTCCCCCTCTCTGACCGCCTTTCTGCCTACTTGTGATCTCTGTCAAATAAATAAATAAAATCTCAAAAAAAAAAAAAAAGAAGCACATTACAAATCTCAAGATTTTCTGTGGAAAATTAAAGTAGAAAAGTCATGTAAAGTGATTACATCTCAATAACTGTTTAAAAAGACTATTAAATCATTGTTTTTGTGACTGCACCAAGTGATTGATTTAAAATGTGGCTTCCAGGGGGGATTTGAATCTGCCATCCATGAGCAGTGGGACCTGGGGTATGTTGTTTCTCTCCCCCGTGCCTCCGTTTCCTCATCTATAAATTTAGGAAAGGGATTATGAGCGTTAAATGAAATAATAAATATGAATAATTCAGCATGTATCTGGCACATGATAAAGACAATAAATATCAGCTATTTATTATTATTATTAATTTTACTATAGCTGTATTTCCACTGTTCCCCACAAAAGAGGAAAAGGCTGATAAAATAGCAGATGAAATTAAGATAAAATTTTTGACTAAAGCAAAGTCAGCAACTTGGACCTCATGCAACTGAAACATTATATTTTATGAAATTGATAAATTCCCTACAATATATCATACAAGTTACCGCAGTGCCCAAATTATATGATGCCAAGAAGCAATTTCTCATGCAAGACTAGAACGATGAGAGAATAAGTGATTCTTTGCAATTTTTGTATTTATCGAGCTTCTGTGTGTTGAGCACAGTGGCGGGCACTGCAGGGGGTAAGGCAGGCGACTCAGGAAAGGGAGCCCAAGTATGGTTCCTCCATTG
>ML093382.1:6586-38367 GCA_003697995.1 Taxidea taxus jeffersonii | reverse complement strand
AACTTCATTCTTCTTTTAAAAAAGTATTTGGGCCAGGCACCTAGGTGGCTCAGTCCTTAAGCATCTGCCTTGCGCTCAGATCATGATCCCAGATTCCTGGGATAGAGTCCCCACATTGGGCTCTTTGTTGGGCGGGAAGCCTGCTTCTCCATCACTGACTCCCCCTGCTTGTGTTCCTTCTCTCACTGCATCTCTCCCTCTGTCAAATAAATAAAATCTTTAAAAAAAAATAATTTAGGCAATTCAAAGCCCTTTGCATCCATATAAATTTTAAAATCATTTTGTAAACTTCTAGGGATTTTTATCGGGATTGAATTAAATGTATAGATCGATTTAGGAAGAATGGACATCTTAAAATTGAGTCTTCCAATCCATAAGGATAATATATCCTTCTACTCATTTAAGTCTTTTAAAATTTCTCTCAGTCATGTCTTGTGGTTTTTCAGTGTATACTTGTTTACTTTTATTTCTAAATTATCTGATTGGGCGACCTATTATAAACAAAAATCCTTTTTCATTTCATTTCACAATTTCTTCCTATTAGAAAATAATGATAGAATTTATTTTATAAATTTTTGCTTTGTACACTATGACTTTGCATATTCACATATTACTTCTAGTTGTTTTGCAGATCTTCAGGGTTTTCTATGCAAACAATCATGTTAGTTGCTATTTAAGAAAAAAGCCAGTCCTCTTGCATGTCTCCTTTACTCTTACACCCCTACTGACCTCACACTTTCAATACCACATGAGGGTTTTCCCCACAACAAGCAATTCTCTGTGACAGCAACGGGATTTCCAACATTTTAACTCAATTCTGACACTAGAGACAGCATCACATCCTGCAGGTTAAGGGCTCAGTCCCACAAAACTGCTCCCCACTTCAAGATGTCAACTGCAAGTAGTAGTAGGTCCCCAGGTTGACCACAATTCTGCCTGACTTAGCTACAAATCATGGTTTCCATGGGCTCTTCTCCTTTGGATTCTACTGATTGGCTGGAGTGGCTCACAGAACTCAGGGAAACACCAACCTATGTTAACCAGTTTACTGAAAGATAAGATAAGGGACACAGATGAACAGCCAGATGAAAAAGCTCATAAGGTGAGGTTGGGAGGATACGAAGTACAGAAACTTTTGGGCCCATGGAGTTGGGCTGGGTTACCATCCCAGTATGTAGACATGTTCACCAATCTAGAAGCTCTCTGAATCCTATACTTTGGGAATTTTTAAGGTTTCTTCACACAGATTTGATCAATCATTAATGCTATTTCTAGCCCTCCTCCCTTCACAAGAGAATGGGGGTGGGGTTAAATATGGCTGAAAATTTCAAGTTTCTAATTATAGCTTGGTCTTTCCTGTGATCAGTCCTTATCAAGGAGCCCAGCCAGAGTCACCTCATTAGAATAAAAAAAATTCCTATCACTCAGGAAATTACAAAGGTTTCAAGAGCCCAATGTCAGGAACCAGGTTCAAAGACCAAATATTAGAACAAAAGATGCTCCTAGTTCTAATACCACTTAGGAAATTGCATGGGTGCCAAGAACTGGGGACAGAAACCAATATATATATTTTTTTCCTATTATTTCACACTGAAAATGAGGACAACTTTGTTTCCTCTGTTTTAATCTTTTTTTTCTTTAAGCTTTTTTATTTAAACATATAATGTAACCCCACCCCCCTCTCCCAACCCCCCTCCCCCCCCCCTTCAGTTTGTTTTATGACATTAAGAGTCTCTTTTGGTTTGTCTCCTTCCCGATCCCATCTTGTTTCATTTTTTCTTTTCCTACCACCTTAACCCCCACCCCGTTGCATCTCCACTTCCTCATATCAGGGAGATCATGTGATAGTTGTCTTTCTCCGATTGACTTATTTCACTCCTCCTTTTTAATCTTTATCGTTTTGTTTCTTTTTCTTCCTCTATTGCAATGGCCAGGACCTCCAATTCAATGTTGAATAAAAGTGACAAAACTGAGTACATTGCCTTGTTCTTGATTCTAATACAAAATAATTTAATATTTCAACATAAACATATGATGTTAGCCGGGGGTTTTTCACTGATGGTCTTTATAAGTTGAATAAGTACCTTATATTCTTTGTTTGGTGAGAATTGTTCTTGTGAATGGATGTTGAATTTTGTCATTTTTTTCCTCTCTGTATTAAAATGATCATATGGTTTTCTCCTTTATTTTATTTTATTAATAGGGCAAAACATTGATTTTCTAATGTTAAGAAAACTTTGAGAGAGGAATGACATCAGCAAGATGGTGGGACAGGAGTTTTCAGCACTCATACCCTCACAGAAATATTGCTTAGAACAACTCTCCATGCACAAAAATAGCTTTACAAAGACTAAGGACTCCAGGTAAGACATTACAGCACTTGGATGGAACACAGGAATAAGAAAAGATACAATGAAGGGGTGCCTGGGTGGCTCAGTGGGTTAAAGCTCTGCCTTCGGCTCAGGGTCCTGGGATCAAGCCTTGCATCAGGCTCTCTGCTCAGCGGGGACCCTGCTTCCTCCTCTCTCTCTCTCTGCCTCTCTGCCTACTTGTGATCTCTGTCTGTCAAATAAATAAACAAAATCTTAAAAAAAAAAAAAAAAGAAAGAAAAGAAAAGATACACCGAAGTAGGTAGGAAAGACAGCTTCACATTACTCCTGTCATCATTCCCCCAAGACCCAGCTGCCCGGTTGGAGAAAAATAAAAAAGTGTTGCAAAGTGTTGACTTGTCTTCTATCTTCTTAAAAAAAAAAAAAGTGACATTATCAGGACTGAAGTTTTCTTTATAGGAAGGTTTTTGATAGTTACAGAGTTACTATAGTTTAATGGTTATAGAGCTATTCAGATTTTCTGCTCCATCTTGGGTCAATTTGTTAAGTTGTATTTTTCAAATTTTTCAATTCATCAAAATTATTGTTTGTTGGAATCAAGTTGTTCATAATCAAGTTGTTATTATCCTTTTAATATATGTAGGATTTGTAGTGATAACCCTTCTTTCAATCATGATATTGGTAACTTGTGTTCTCTCTCTCCATTTTTTTTCATCAACTTAACTCAGGGTTATCAGTTATGTTGAACTTTTCAACAAACAAGCTTCCAGCTGTTAATTTCCTTTACCGGTTAATCTGTTCCATTTAATCGATTTCTTCTCTGATTTTTTTTTCCTTCGAATTTGTTTGATTTGCTTTGCTCTTCTTTCCTGAGCTTCTTTTCTTACCTTTTTTTTTTAAGATTTGATTATTTATTTTAGATAGGGAGTGGGCAGTGGGGGCAGGGGAGAGAATCTTGAAGCTAAAACTTAGAAATACCAAGATGGCCTTGAGTGGATAAATTGTGGAATATTATTAAGACCAAAAAGAAATGAGCTATGAAAAGCTGAAATGACATGGAAGAACTTTACATGTATATTGCTAAGTGAAAGAAGCAAATCTGAAAAGACTGCATACTGTATGACTCCAACTATATGACCTTCTGGAAAGACAAAAGTATGGAGAGAGTGAAGGGATCAGTGATTGCCAGACAGTGGAGGTTGGAGCTGGGGGAGGATGAGTACACAAAGCACAGAGAATTTCTAGAGCAGTGAAAATACTCTGATACCTAATGACAGATACATGCCATTATACATTTGTCCAAATTCATAGAATGTACAACAGCAAGAGTGAACCATAATGTGAACTATGGACTTTGGGTGATGTGACAATGTAGGTTGATCAGTTATAAGAAATGCATTACTGTGATTGGGGATATTGATAATGGGAAGGCTGTGTGTTGGGGGAGCCAAGGATATGTGGACATTTCCAGCCCTCTCTCTCAATTTTGCCATGAACCTTAAACTTCTCTAAAAAAAAATAGTAACATCTAAATAAAAATAATTTTAAAAATCAGTTACATCAAGATGATTGATCTACAGATCATCTATGTCTTTACTGGTACTTTGTCTAGTTATTATATCAATCGCTCTGTAAGAGATGGTAAAGTTTCCCACTATGATCATGATAACATTTCATCAATTTTTGTTTCTTTTATTTAGAGTCTGTTTTAGATGCATACACATTTATGATTGTTCTATCATCCTGACTTGTAGGATCATTCATTATGTAATGTGCCTACTTATTTCTGGTAATACTATGTTTGGAAGTCTATTTTATCTGATATTAATATAGCCACTTCAATCTTCTTACTTTTTGCATGATATGTTCTTTTCTATCCATTTTATGTTCAATCTTTTTTGTGCCTATATGTGTTTGTGTGTTTGTTTGTTTGTTTGTTTGTTTTTTAAGTAGGCTTCATGCCCAGCATGGAGCCCAGTGCAGGCTGAACTCACAACCCTGAGATCAAGACCTGAGCTTGGATCAAGAGTTGGACGCTTAACCAACTGAGCCACCCGGGAGCCCCTGTCTTTATGTTTTTTATTTAGTAGCTTATATTTTCCAGTTCTAAAATTTCTACTTTGTACATTTTCAATTTCTCTTATGCAATTTCCTGTCTTCTCATTTATTAGAAGCATTTTTTTTACCCCACTGAATGTAATTATAATAGCTGCTTTAAAATTCTTGATTGTCTTCACTCTTGAAAATAGGTCATATTTTCCTGTTTCTTCATATTCTGAATAGTTTGGGATTATATCTTGGACATTGTGAATGTTATAGCATCAAAACTGACTTCTGTGGTATTGAGCCCATTGTTGAAATTTCTTTCTAACAGGCAATTGGCTTGGTTAGACTCTAAGATGGTCTCACCTGTGGTGGGCAGCGATTAAATCTCAGTTCACTACTCTAAACCTCAGCTGCAAGCAGCTGTGAGTCTGCCTTGCACATGTGCAGTGTGTGAGTTGGCTGGAGACTTGGATAGAGTTCCAACACAGATTCCAGGTCACTCCTCTCTGGGTGATCCCCCACTCTCTCCTGGTTGTGCTCCATGCTCCGATTTGTCAGGCCAGAAACATGACAAGCTTTCTACTGGAATTTTAGCCACCTACATAATCTTTGCAACCATGACTTGTTCGCTAGCCAAAGCTGAATACCAGGAAACTCTCCGTCCCCAGGTTTCAACTCCCCCATCTGCTTTTGTTCACTCTCTAAAGCCCTTGGGGGATTGTCGTTTGTATCTGTCTAGAGTTTATGGTTGCAGTTTCTGAAAGCGTTGGCCTATTAGGAGCCTGCTCCACTGGGACACTAGGTGCGTTTCTTCTTCAACACTGCATATGCATTACCTAGTATGACATGGACGGGTGTCCCTGGTCCCCATTAGACATATTAAAAGGATGAAATGTGATCAGATCTTGGAAAACTCTTTGGGTACATTAAATGTAGTTGTCAAGTAAAAAGAGGCATTTAGATATATGTAGAAACTGACCATTTTCAAAGATGTAAATATGGCCCAAACAAATGTTAAGAAAAATATACTGAAGTCTTAAGGAACCAGAAACATGGGTGGGGGGAGATGCTCACTGTAGGGTGACGGGGAGGCCATCTGGTCATTTCATTCATGACCTTAATTATTTTTATCCATGAATCCATAGCAAAAAGTGATAAGGTTTTCCACTGTGGCTGGAAATGAGAAAACGTGTGGCTTGGTTTCTGGCAAATTTGTAGGTGGTGTGACCCTTGAGTTGTATACACTTAGTTCTTAGGAAAAATTGTATATGGCAAGACACAAATGTCTAAATCCAAAGTCTGAAAAGACAACAAACATCCACAGGCCTCAGAGTACACTGAGATGCATGCTATCTAAATCCATTCCTTTCAGAATATTTAATCTATAAAGAAAGTTCAATAACATCTTTAAAGACAGGAGTGGTCTATTCAACAAACATTATGGCAGATTCAAGCATCAAAGTAATCTGTAAAATACGTCCCCTCTCAAATTGCTAAACTGGAGTGGCTAAACCTAGCAGTTCTTGCCTAAGAATTTTCACAGGTGTTCATTTGCATGTGTAAAACTCCTTTTGCTACATAAGCTTTTAAACAAGTTAAGTCAGGTTTCAAGTCTAATTTGTAAACACTGGCGTCTGACTAACCATTCCCATAGCAGAGATAGTAATTGTTCTACATTTCCCGCCATTCCTAGGGATTAAAGAGTTAGAATACAGAGGCAAAATCTAAACTCCAATCTACAGACCCCAGCTCATACCAAATTCCCAGGCTTAAAAAATGTCTTCTTCCTTAATGTCCTTGCCTCAACTGTCTTCCCCATCCAATTTATACATCATGCAATAATTGGAAGCCTCACCTTCCAAATCCCACTTCACCATGTTTACCAAAACTTTCAAATCCCACCCTCTTGCCTAGCTCGCTAGAGGATGTCTATTTGCTCACGGAGTCCCTCCATAGTCACTGTCATTACTCCTGGATGGGGCCCCTCAGAGCCTTGCCACAGAAGCATGGCAGGCTAGGCCCTCCATCTGCTGACTCTGGCTGTTTCCCGGGCCCATTGCTCCAGGAGCTCCCTGCACCACCAGCCCTTGCCCTGCGTGCAGCTCCCACATGCATACAGAGCATGCAACACCACACCTGTGCCTTTGTTCATGCCAGTTCCTCTACCTGGACTATCTGTACAGTCCACAGTCTCTTGCCTCCGCTGCTGTGCAGACACCTTATCTTGTCCACCAAGCCCTTCACGGAGCCCACTTCCTCTCCAATGTAAAACTGACCCTTCCTCTTCTGAATCCCACATTTTAATGTCCTTATTTTTTCATGGTTCTCTTCCCCTAATAGAGTATAACTTGTTTGAGGACAAACATGGATCACATTTCTCTTTGTATTCCCCAGTCCTAAAAATCATCCTCACATATGTTACATGTTCGTTACAAGTTCCATGTTGTTACCAATGTTAAGTGTAGTTAATTAAAGAACAGATTTATCAACATGTACCCTTTAACACAACGAGGAAAATAGGACAGTGGGTTCCCTACACATAATTCACCTGCTAACATCTCAACTTTACACAAAATTCCTCTGAAGTAGAATTTCTCCAAACTACAACCACTCATCTTTCTGCCACTTCCTTTGATATTCATCAACTTCAAAGGCTCCATGAGTCAACCCTTTCACTCTGATCCTTCTCTCCTACTATATTCTAGGTTCCCAAATCCCTTGGCAGGATATTGAAGGCATTGTCTTTCTTTAACTTCAAACATTTACTGTGCTCCCTCTTTGTACCAGGTGTTATAACTAGATGGGGGTGGGGGAAGAGGTTATCTCATTTAATTCTCACAACAACCTTGTGAGGTGAATACTAATATCCATATTTTCAAAGATGAGAAAATTAAGTAACTTTCCCTTGAATATGGACTCACCATATTCTTTTTTTTTTTAAGATTTTATTTATTTATTTGACAGACAGAGATCACAAGTAGGCAGAGAGGCAGGCAGAGAGAGAGAGGAGGAAGCAGGCTCCCCACTGAGCAGAGAGCCCTATGCAGGGCTCAATCCCAGGACTCTGGGAACATGACCTGAGCCGAAGGCAGAGGCTTTAACCCACTGAGCCACGCAGGCGCCCCCGACTGACATATTCTGAAGACACATTCATTTTCTCCATCCCTGCATGGGAGATGAGGGACAAATATTCTAGACTCGATACTGGTCTTATATCCTTCCTATAATACATCTACTATGTTTCACAGACTTAAAATATTTTTAAAGCCACAGAGTAGTTCCCATCAAAATGGGTAAAACTTATCTTTGACAAGAGATAAAAGCAAAGAAGCTCCTGGCTTTGAGTTAAAACCACATGTATGCAAAGGTAATTGTATTACTCAAGACCCTTTTTCCTCTGTCTCTAGCACTGTGGGTGCAGAAAGAAGGCAATGGAGGGGTTTCCCCAAAGAAGGACCAGAGATTCATGGACCTTTTCACAATCTGCCCAAGGTACTTCAAAAAGTATCACTCAGGTCTCAGACCCTTTGACAAAAACAACTCTTATTTTTATGAGTAGGAAGAGTTGGGTGGTTTTTTTTTATATCTTCTTACAAGAAATTTCCATCCATTGGCTTTTAATTTTACTTTTCATTCAAAAGCACAGCATGTTTTTATATTGAAAACTTCCTAGGAATCGGAGAGCCATTTCTCACACTCTGAGTCACGGTTTTGCTCTGATGAGGTAAACAGCAAGCGTCCCGAAACTCTTACTAGAGAGAGCCTAGAGAGAGCCGCTGAAACCTTTCAGCTGAAAAGGAAATGACCGGTAAATGCTTTGATTCTGAGCTTTTCTGTAGCAAATGGAAAAACAGAGAAGGGGCAATCCTAAATGTTACCATCAGGCTCCAAGAACAGCTCTGCAGGGCAGCAAGACCTGATCTGGAAACAGGCTGTTTCAAGCCAGGCCCGGGTTCTGAGGGGCTTGCCTCTCATGCAATTTTGGAGACTCCCTGTAAGAAAAAAGAATGCAAATTCGCAAATACAAATTTAAGAATGAACACAAATATTTGCACAGAATGAGAAACAAAATCATAAATTGTAATTTTTTTCCTAGTGCCAAAACACATATTTTAGTTCACTTGAATCTGTAATTCAAATCACCGTCAATAATCCACATTCTTCACAATTCACACTTGCTTAAGTACACATGGTCCTTTTTAAAGAAAGAGTTACTCCCATAGACTTTCCAGAAAAACTAATACAGTTAAGCTTATTGCATTTCATCAAAACCAAAGAGTAAGTTATTTATGAAGCCCTTGGGAATCCCTTTCAAAGAGGAACTATAATACAGAAAATAGAAGGCCGCCACCATCAACAGATTGTTAATGGGTTTATTCTCATTTCTTCAACAAATATTTGAGAATCTATTATGTTCCATATGTTACATTAATAAACAACATGTAGGGGCACCTGGATGGCTCAGTGGGTTAAAACCTCTGCCTTCGGCTCAGGTCATGGTCCCGGGGTCCTGGGATCGAGCCCCAAGTTGGGCTCTCTGCTCAGCAGGGAGCCTGCTTCCTCCTCTCTCTCTGCCTGCCTCTCTGCCTGCTTGTGATCTCTGTCAAATAAAGAAAAATTTTTTAATAAAATAAAATAAAAAAATAAACAACACGTAGTTTCTCCATGAAGAAACTTTAAAATCCTGTACGAAATGATACTGTAACAAAAATTCTTAAATTTAATTAAAAATTAGAAATGCAAACTGGAAATGCATTATTAGCAATAAGTAAGCAGGAACATACTGGTTAAGCATCTGGAATCATGCTTCCGGTTTGCATCCTAGCTCCATCCATACTAGCTTTGTGACCTCATCTCTGGCTGGGTTAATCATCATGCCGATCTCAAAGTTACCATGAAGAGTAGATGAATTAAAAAATGTAAATTGCAGGTGCCAGGGTGGTCAGTTGGTTAAGTGTCTGCCTTTGGCTCAGGACATGATAAATTATAAATTTAATGGAAGTGACATTAAATAAACTATAAATTTAATGAAACTGTTGTTTATCTAACAGCAAGCAAAATCCACCCCCTCAAAATTACGTAATATTTTTACTAACCATCTCCTGACACATTTCAGTAATGCTTCTTTTTCTACAATTTTTGGCTACATACCCTTTTTAATCACTTCTTCCTATAAATAGTTTGTATTATTTTCTGTAGAGAGAATAAAAGTTAATCCTGATGGGGGTTTTTTTTAGCTTGATTAAAATTTGGGATTCTCTTCAACATTAATAGCATAGAATAAATTTCAGCTTTTCAACTCATTGTTAATATAAATTTTTAAGACTGTCAAATATGAAGAAATCTCTATCAAGTTTTTTTTTAAGATTTTATTCATTTATTTGACACAGAGAGAGATAGTAAGAGACAGGGAATATAACCCAGGGAAGTGGGAGAGGCAGGCTTCCTTCCGAGCAGGGAGCCCAACGAAGGACTCCATCCTAGGACCCCGGGATCACAACCCAAGCCAAAGGCAGATGCCTAATGACTGAGCCAACCAGGCGCCCCTCAAGTTTCATATAGGAGCTGTAAAATCTGGGAAATTTTCCCACAGACTCTCTACTGGCTCCATACGTTTCAAATCTTGTTTCTGCTCTACTACGTACATACTTTCTGTACGAGCCTCTGTAAAAAGCATTCTCGTGTGTGTTCTTGTACAGAAAGCTGAGTGAGTAGGCACCATGGCCAGTGGGAATATCTCTGGAAGCCCTTCTTACCCCAGGGCTAGCAATAGCTTACCTATTCCGGGAAGTGACTGCCAACCCTATAAGATTTAACCATAAATCTCACAGAACCCAAATTAAAAGTATCCGTAAA
The DNA here is from genome assembly GCA_003697995.1 of Taxidea taxus jeffersonii. NCBI lineage: Eukaryota > Metazoa > Chordata > Mammalia > Carnivora > Mustelidae > Taxidea > Taxidea taxus. The sequence continues at coordinate 28,134 of ML093382.1, read as the reverse complement.
TCAACAGTCCCTGATCCTAATCCCAAAATCCCCATGGGATTTTCACTACAAAAGGGGTGAGTGAGGGGGTCAGAGGTCACAGTGGAAAGAGACAGGAGTCTTAACTGATTATAATTAAAATATATTTTGCAAAGTTTGTAAACCACACCATCATATGAATTCATTTTTGGCCTTGATCCTCTCCAAAGCCTTAGGAGGGACCGGGGGATGCAACAGGCCCTTACTTAGCTCAAGCTGCCTTTGCTTCTTCCCAGTGAAAGCCACCTCTGAAAGTGGAGATGCAATGTGGGGGGGTGCTGGGGGATAGGAAAAGAATAAATGAAACGAGATGGGATCGGGAGGGAGACAAACCATTAGAGACTCTTGATCTCACAAAACAAACTGAGGGGGTCCAGGGGGAGGGGGGTAGGGAGAGGGTGGTGGGGTTATGGTCATTGGGGAGGGTATGTGCTATGGTGAGTGCTGTGAAGTGTGTAAACCTGGCGATTCACAGACCTGTACCCCTGGGGCTAATAATACATTATATGTTTACAAAAAGATTAAAAAATTATTAAAAAAAAAAAAAAAAGAAAGCCACCTCTGGACTCCCTAACGTTTTCACCCCTCAAATTGTCACTAACAATCAGTGAACAACACATGCATGAGCTCTTCAAGAACTCCTCTCCATAATCACAGCGGCTGTCAAACACACCGTGGAGAGTGGAGACTCAGTGCTGTCTCACCCGCACAGACGTAAGCCAGCAGGTTAGGTGGTTTGGCGTATACACATTCATTTATGCCTCACAGCGACACTCAGGAGCACTAGCTCCACGTTCAGACTGGGAAACAGGCTCAGAGTTAAAAGGAGCAGAGCAGGACCCAGGGCAAACCCCCAGAAGCCCCAACTCCTTCTATGTTAAAAGGCTGCTTCCTACAGGCTCTCTTGAAACAGAATAGAAAACATTTAAGTACGGAGATGAAGAAGGAATTAAAAAAAAAAAGTTACCTATAGTCCCATTACCTAGACATAACCTTAGTAAGATTTTGGTATATTTCCATGTTTTACGGAACACAGAAATTGAAATTATTACATGAAATAAATCCATATTTCCTCATTTTTAAAGCAACATATGTTCCTTGTCAAAACTGGGAAAAATCTTGAAGGCACTAAAAACCATCTGTCTTAGTTTTCTGGGGCTGTTATCACAAAATCCAGCAAAATGGGTGGCTTAGACAATAGAAATGTATGGTCTCATTGCTCTGAAGGCTAGAAATTCACCCTCAAGCTGTTAGGAAGGCTGCTTCCCTCTAGGACTGTCAGGGGGAATCAATTCCACTCCTCTCTCCCAGCTGCTGGCGGGTCGCTGGCAGTCTGTGGCATCCTGTGGCTTCAGAAGCATCGCACTGATCTCCGGTTTTATGTCTGCACAGTGCTCTCCCTGTGTGCAGTTCTGTGTCCTTCTTAAAAGGACATCAGTCGTTTTTGATTAGGGTCCCACCCCACTTCACGATGACCTCATTCTGATTTAACTAATTACATCTGCAAAGATCTTGTTTCCAAATAAGATCACATTGGTGGAGGGAGTCAACACATGAATTTTAAGGGGAGACAATTCAACCCATCACATTATCCCAAAACCTATGAGTGAAAGAAAACCAGTGTTGGCAATTTATTCTTGGGTAGTTTTTAAAAGTATGGCCACATATTATTCTGACACTGCAAGTGGGATCCATGGCCCCTTTCCTTGAGTCTGGGCAAGGCGGTGACATCTCTGCTCAGTGGTACTGGTACTCATCAGAGCCCAGGCACCAGGCAGGGAGTGAAAGAGCTTCCAGATGCTTCCGGCCCCAACTGTCAAGTCATCCCCAGTTTGAGTCTTACCACCTGAGATCCCAGACCTCACTGAGTAAAGACATTCCTACTACATCCTGTCCCAATTTTCAACCCACAGAACCTGGGAGCACAAGAAAACAGTTACTGTTTAAGCCAGCCACTCATCTCTGGGGGAACTAGTTACACAGAAATACCACTTAGAAATGTTATGGTTTTTAGTTTTTTTTAATGTGCCTTTAAAGCTATATCTTCCTGAAGTGAGTCACTAACTTGTCAGATCAAAAGGAAATGATAAATTGTTTATCTGATTCTGAGATTTTCTTTAAGAAATACAAAAGCAGATAAGCTGCATTTCTAAACATCAGCATCATATATAATGAATATAACGATTCCAACCATAGGGAACATGGGGAATTTCCCAAGTCCCAGGGGAAGAAGAGGCGAAGCGTAGCCTATTAACTCAACGGCTACTAACACGTGATTTACGACCCAATTAAAATACAAGTCGGGTAAACATCAGAGTCTTAACAGATGCAGAAAACATGTGAGCCTCTTAGAAATGAAAAGGATCCACAGGCCACATGATTCAGCCCTCATCTTGAGAAAGAGGGAGCGTGTTAGTATCTCAACCAGGTAAAGGATTAAGCCAATATTAACGCATACTATAACCAAGTCAGTGTAAGTGGTCATCGCATGATATTTCTTCTGCAACATGGAGTAAAGCAGGAGGAACAAGAAAGACATTTCCTGGGAAATGGGAGGAGCCTTGGGAGGAAGCGCTCAGGGAGGCTCTGCAGACCCAGCTTCCCCCCTCCGCCCTCTGGACGCAACCAGACCACATGCCCCCCAGTCGAATATCTGCATTTTGGTCCAAAGTGAGGAAGGCTGGTCCTATAAATCCTATGGCTCAGAGTTTCCTCATTACTGAGTTGTTCATTACTGAGTTTGACCACTCTCTTGGGTAGTACAGGTCTTCGAGCATTTTTTAACAAAGGGGCTTGGGTATTGCAGAAAAGCCTAAGGCCAGTGGGATTTTTACTTCTTGCATAGCTAACTTGCTTCTTTTTGCCTAAATGCTCATATCTCTTTCCCTTGTCCTTATAATCTAAAAATGTTGCCATTCTTTCTCTTGGAATGCAGTGGACCCTCTTGATCTGTGTATTTAGGAAACACGTGTTAAATTAAGTCTTTAGTTGTTGTTTCTATCTTCCCGTAAGAATAGAAATCATAGGTTGAATTGTTATCCTCTCTCTAAATATCACCTTCCATGCCGGGATGATACTTGTAATCTTTTCCTCGAGATTCTGAGAACCATCTTCAGTGTGTTCTTTAAATGACTGATTTGACATTTGACAACATCCTCTAGTATGTAGAACTGAACTCTGCTACTGCATCTTTAATTTTCCACGAATCCTGTATTTCTTGAGACTCTGCCTTGTGCTGATTCAGACATGTTGAGCTCTCAACTCCCCCAAATCCTAGGCATTCTCATACCTTGAGGGCTTCACATATGGTACTCTTTTCCCCAGAACACTTCCCCCCTCATTTCATGTTTCTTCTCTTCTTCCTCTGCTTCCTCCTCACCCCCACCTTCCAAGAAGGGGAATAAATCCACACTTGGTGTTTGCCAGCCGACACAACATCATCATTGCCCCCGGCCTTGCTCTGCTTACCTGGGTGTGTCTCAAACCTCCTTCTCAAGCCACACCCCAGCCTGCTATGCCCAACTCCCCTCCCCCCACTTGCTCACATCCACTGCTAGACAGAAAGGGGATACACTCTACCCCTGCTGTCCTGGATATTTAGTTCAAATTCAGAAGACCTTCCCCCTTTGGTGAATGCCATTTTAAACCAGGAGTCCTTGATCCTGCCTTTTTAAACAAACCTCAGGGGCACAGACATTAATAGATCATTTCAAGAAGCATTCGGGAACACAGTTTCAAGCCTTCGTTATGTCCGCATATTATATTACAGATTCTAATCGAAGAGACCTAAATACATCAGAATATGCACAGACCCAGCTGAGGCACATATACAATAAAGCACAATTCCAGCATTGTTATTAGTATTCTCAGACATCATGTAAGCCATATGGCCAGGAGGGAGACACCAGGCTCCCAGGAAAGAGAATGGTCTCCACTTTTGAGATGTCTCCCTTTTGGCAGGCAGGGGACTCACCTACCAGTGTCTCCATCGCCTGGATTTCAACAGAATCTCAGGGCTGAGAGAGTCCATTCATTCAATAAAAGAGCATGTATGAAAACTGACTTCTGCCTCCTGCTGAGGGAATTCAGGTCACGAGAATTTAGTTTCTGATAAGATCTCACAGATTACTAAAGTGATTTGTGATTCATTAATGCATATGTAGAAAAAATATTTAGTAATGGTTCTAGTTATGGCTTTTTTGTTAATAGCAGTTAGCATATTTGTTTAGGTTGAGAAGAAGTTAAATACATATATCACATCTAGCAGGCACGCCTCATAATATTGGTGTATATGTTCCTGGAGAGTTTTGTAAAAACAGGTTCTTATATTAACATATATTTCAGAGCTCATTACCATTTAGAAGAATTACATTGTGAAATTTTGTAAGTGAAGATTTCTTTTGAAAGATTATAACTGTCTTTTTATTTTAGGTAAATTTTCTTTTTTTAACCTTTCTTTAAATTAGGTGTATCCCTTTTATCTTAACCCTTTATAATGTTAATTAAAGAAAAATATAATGATGTAATAGGGTCTAATTTTAAAAATTAAAGATGTGCAGACTCTAGGATATTAGACTGTTTCAGAACACTTGGGTTTCGGTGTTTTTAATTTGAAGGTTAGTATTAGCTGACATTGGCTTTCATAAAATTGAAATTTATATTCTCCTCACTGAAATCAAGGTAATTCTATGGCATCTACTTCTCCAGCTCCGCCTTCCAACCTTCTCAGCCTACAGGAAGTTGTCATGTGCATATCCTACAACCATTTCATAGTATCAAAACGTTCCCCATCAGGTAGAGGAAGCAAGTAGGAGCCAAAGAGAAGAAAGACATCAGATGAAGCAAAGAGTAGAGGAGGGGTGTACAATTCAAAGCCCCCCCCCCATTGCTCCCACCCCATGGCGTCCCAAAACTTGTTGGGCATAAACAAGTTTTATGATTTTGAATCTGATATTTACACAGCCCTTCACAATTGTCTAAACACTGCCACACACATTCTCGTTGGGTATGTAGGAATCATTGGGTGAGACGGGTAAAGCAGCATCGACCCTAGAGACAGTATTATTTTAAAATAACAACCAAAAAAAAAGTGTCTTTATCGCTAAGAAAAAGAATCCTTTAAATTTTGCCCAAGGTCACAAAGCATGCAGGAGCAAAACTGGATTTGAGCTGCGGTTTTGGGGGGCGGGGGGGGGGGGAATGTGGACGCCCGGGGCTCTGCAGCCCCCAGCCCCGCCCCCAGCCCCGCCCCCAGCCCCGCCCCCAGGGCCCCTTCCCCGCTCGGCGCAGGCTCCTGCCGCAGCTCGCCGTCGAATCTGCGTCGGAGACCGGCTCCAGAAAGGAATCCTCCCCACAAGGTAAAGATGGGTCTGTCGCGCTGACGCGATTTTGTCAAACAGCATCTCCTTAACACGAGGTCTCCTGGCGCGGCTAGAAGCGAATAATGAATTAGTGACACCTTGTGGCGAAACGTATGAATTCGTGTGCTACGGCCACCCAAGTTCACCTGACAGACCTGTCCGAAGGCCTTATTAAGTCATTACAACTACGGCAAGAATTCTGAAAAGGATCATCTAAGGGCACAGCTTCTCCTCACAACTAGGTCTCTTCACAGTGCTCTACTTGAGCGTCGGTGCCCACATCCCCAAACCGCTGCTGTCAAATGCAGACGCCGTGCACGTGGGCCGGCCCAGCGGTTACTCTCAGTTCTCCCCCTGCTGAAGCCCTCGGACTGTTTGACCAGGCTGAACCTGCTGCTCTTGAAACCCTGGCTTTTACCAACGTTACGCCGTTTCCCTCCTTCCTCTAAAGTCGTTCGATGCCGTCCCAGTGCTCACAAGCATCAAACCTAAACCTGGCCCCAACCTTTCCACTGAACTCCAGACTCAGATCTCCAACCTACCAACCTGACACACCCATTCGATGTCCAGTAGCCTCTCAAAATTAACATGCCCCCACGGGACTCTCAATTTCCTGCTTCTTCCACTCCATCAACATCTCAGCAAATGACATGCTTATCATCTTTATTTTGCTCAGGTCATCTTTTCTTCCTCTCTTCCTCCCACTCTACCTAACCAATCAGTAAGTCATCTGGACTCATACTCCAGAATGACCCCAAGGTGCCCCTTCTCCCCATTTTCCCTATGATCACCCTAACCCAAGCCATATCTCCGTCTCTTAACCGCAGCACCTTCTTACCTACTTTTACTCTTCACCTCTTACAATCCATTCCTCACAAGGCAATCGGTGATCTTCATTAAAGAGAACTTAAAATGTATTATCTTCCCACCTTAAAACCCTTGAATGGCTCCACATAATCCAATCCTCCCCATTCTACAAGGCCTTCCCTGACTAGACGCCTACGTACATATAAAAACTCACTTCCAGGGACTCCTGGGTGGCTCAGTTGGTTAAGCAGCTGCCTTCGGCTCAGGTCATGATCCCAGCGTCCTGGGATCGAGTCCCACATCAGGCTCCTTGCTTGGCAGGGAGCCTGCTTCTCCCTCTGCCTCTGCCTGCCACTCTGTCTGCCTGTGCTCTCTCTAACAAATAAACAAAATATTAAAAAAAAAAAAAACTCACTTCCAACCACTCTTCCCCTTGCTCTCCATGTCCTAGACACACTGGCCTTCCGTTACTTAAACATGACGACTTTGCTCCTGCCTTCGGGACAGCGCACCAGCTACTCCCTTCTGCCTGCGCTGCTCTCCCTCACAACTCAATGTAGTCAGCTCCTCCCTATGGCATCCAGGTCTCCCGTTAAATTGTTGCCTTCTCAGCCTTTTTCTACAGTCAGTCTAAAGCAGCGGCTAAGGCACTCTCCATCCTAATACCCTGTTGTGTTTTCATCATAGCTTTTATCATTCCATGAAATCGTTTTCCCTCTTTTTCAATTCACTTGCCTCTTACCTGTCTCCCTCTGCTAAAATGAAAGCCGCATCTATTTCTAGTTCTTACTGAAGGACCTGGAGCAAGGAAGGTGCTTGATGCTTGTTGATAAGAAGTGTGGTAAGTTTTCTCTTACTTTCTCTTACCTGTGCTTAGAGATATTGCAGGGATGTCTGGCTGGCTCAGTCAGAAGAGCGTGTGACTCTTGATCTCAGGGATGTGAGTTCGAGCCCCACAATGGGTGTAGAGATTATTTAAAAAATAATAAAACCTTTAAAAAAAAAGAAATATTTCAGAAACTACAGCCATTCACTCATTTTCATACTCTAAGAGGAAAAGAAGACCCCCTTCTTTTCTTGGATAAACCTGTGCTATTCATTCAATCATTCATTCATTCACTCAATAAACTACTAAAGCCAGACCCTAAGCCATGAGGTAAGGCCAATTCCTATGCTCAAGAAACTCGTGGCCTCGCTGTGGAGGCAAACATGTTAGCAAGTTATTATAAATGCCACATGGTAAATAAAAGGTAGAAATATGATCGAGGAGTAGACGAACCCCAGTTAAAGGTGTTAGAAATGTGTTCCTGGAGAAAATGACAGGAGCCATGGCTTAAAGGATGAGCAGAAAATCGGCCAGAAGGGATAAAGGGGAGGGGGGTGCCTGGGTGGCACAGTCTGTTAAAGCACCTGGCTCCTGGTTTTGGCTCAGTCGAGACCAAGGTCCTAAGATCAAGCCCTGCATCGGGCTCAGTGCTCAGCGTGGAGTCCACTTTAGGTTCTCTCTCCCTTTGCCACTCCCCCGTTTCCTGTGCTCACTCTCCCTCTCCCTCAATCTAAAATAAATAAATAAATCTTTAAAGAAAGAAAAAGAAGGGATAAAGGGAGAGCATAAATCACAGAGGCAGAAAACAAAATAGTCTGCTCAGTGGGACTACTGCGCAGGTTCAGCTGCTCTGGGGGAAGAAAGTACAAGGAGAAACTAGCAAGATCTGAGACTGGAAAAAGAGGCAGTACCAGGTAGTGAAGAGCTTACAGCACATGTAAGGAACTTGAATTCACAGGGCGAAGAGGTTACAGAAATGTTTGAAGAGGGACCCAGCATGATCAGAGCAGCATTTCAGTTCGCCCTTTCTGTGGTTGCACAGAGGAGCCAACTCGGGCTGTCTGGATCAGGTCAAAAGCTGGTAAGAATAGTAGATAGGGATATAAGCAAGAGGTCTCAGAACCAAGAAACATTTAGGAGGTAAGACAGGTGATTGGTGATTACTGGGGATATTGAGAATGAGAGGGAAAGAGAGAGAGAGGAGCATAGCAAGAGAGGTTTAGGGATGGGAAGATAATGAGCATAAGCTGATACTTCAGTGCATAGGCTCTAGACTTAGGCAGATCATGGTTTGTATCTCAGTTTTGTCACTTACTTGCTGTATGACTTTGGTAAGTGACTTTCACTTCTTTAAGCTTCTGTCCCCTTATAAGTTAAGTAGAAATGATCTAAGAACCTACCTCATGGGGTCATTGTAAGAACTAAGTGAAATCATGTATGGTGAGTGCTTAGGATAGTGCCTGCTGTATCAGAAACACCTACTAATTAGTAAGGAACTTGAAAATGATTATCTAGAGGTGCCTGGGTGGCTCAGTGGGCTAAAGGCTAAAGCCTCTGCCTTCGGCTCAGGTCATGATCCCAGGATCCTGGGATCGAGCCCCGCATCACATCGGGCTCTCTGCTGGGCGGGGAGCCTGCTTCCTCCTCTCTCTCTCTGCCTGCCTCTCTGCCTACTTGTGATCTCTGCCAAAGAAAGAAAGGAAGGGAGGAAGAAAGAAAGAAAGAAAATTATTATCTACCTACCTGCATTAGCAGTCACGTTTACCTTTTGTATAACTATGATGAACTGTGCACACTTCCAGGGAAGGCCAGCCCCTCCAATTGTACATGAGAACCCATCCCTTCTTGCCTACATCACTCCATCAATCGTTGGCTCTCTCCCTCCCCTACAACATCCATTCTGCCCTCACTACTCACTCCTAGACCATACCCATGTACAGTCAACTCTCCCACTAAAAAGTATAAAACTTTCTCTTGTCTGTTTCCCTCTGGCTACCAACCTGTTTCTTTTTCTCTGCAGCAAACCTCCCAGTCACAAATCTCCCTCCTCCCAATCTCTTCTAAATCTCTAACTGAACTTTGTCCTCCCTAACTCCACTATCGGCACCCTCCGCTCCATCGCCAATGATCTCTACCATTGCTAATCCAACATTTACCGCTTGCTTGATCCATGTATTGCATTAGGCATCCTTACTCCCTTCTCTTCAAAACACTTTGATCGCTTGATTCCCAGTGACCGGACTTTCTGCAATTTCTTCCGTCTCTCTGGCCATTCTTTGCCAGGATCCTTTGTTGGTTATTTTTCATCTTTCCAGCCTCTAACAATGCTCAAGGGCTCATCCGTCTTCTCTCTACACTCCTTAGTATTCTCACTAAGTCTCATGGTTTTAAATAGCATCTTTATGCCATTAACGCAAAAATCTGGATCTCTACTCTGGACCGATCCCCTGGGGCCCCAGACTCCCATCAAACTGCCCACTCAACACCTCCACTTGGATGACTAACACGTCTTTCAAGCTCAATGCACCCAAAACTGAACACCCTCCAAAAAATGTTCCCTCTAAAACCTGCTCTTCTCAAGTGTTCCCTCTATCAGTAAACGGAAATGCCATTCTTGGTGTAGTTTCTATCTAAGACCGAGCAGTAGCTTAAATCAGACAACCCTCTTACAGGAACAACTGTAAAGGCCGAAACTAAAACTAAAAACAAAAATAAAAACCACAGAGACCCTTTGAAGGCACTAGAGAATAACCAAGCCAGTGAAGAAATGAGGGACTGGGATCCCAGGGAGAAAGAAAATACATAGGGATATACAACTTCTCCATTGTTTTTCTCCTGGGGCATTTGCTGAGTTTCAGAGCAGGGCATTTATGGGCAAGTAGAAAGCAGTGGTGAGAAGTGTCAGGAGTCTTTCAGATCTGGGCAGATAAAAATTACAGTTGAGAACTACAGACAGAACTTGAAGGGACAAGACCCCAGACAAAGCAGGTTCACAGAGAAATAAGCCTGACAATTTGGCTTTTATCCTTAAGGTGTTTGCTGAATTCTAAGCTGTAAGGACACTAGAAATCAAGAAACCAAGACAGTGCAAAGTGGCAAAAAAGGCAAGCAGGACTTTCAATAATCTCGTGGACTTGGGAATACACAAATTGGAGTGCAAGGTCCCCAGAGATGGGTACCTGTTGAACATCCCAGGCTTTCTGCTGAGATTCCTAGAGGCTTATGCTCTGGGATCAGAACAAACCAGATCAGCCCTCCCAATGCCTGAATCCTTGATTAAAGGTCACCTACCCCATACTCCAATTGCCAGCCAGAATAAAATTAAGTCCTCCAGAAAGAGACAACATCAGCCAGAGCCTCTCCGCAGTTTCTTCTACGCAATGTGTAACAGCTTATGAAAAACTTTAGAGTGACCTTTAACTCCTTTCCTTCTCTAGTGTTCCATTTCTAATCCATCTGTATCCACCTTCGAAATAGATTCAGGATCTCTCTGACTGCTCCACTGCCTGGCTTACTGGTTCGATTTGGTCTCTCTGCTTCTGCCTTGCCCTGCTTCAATCTATTTTCAACCCAGCAACTAGCACAGAAACTTCTCTTTTTAATTAACTTATGTCAGGGCACCTGGGTGATTCATGGGTTATGTGCCTGCCTTCGGCTCAGGTCATGATCTCAGGGTCCTGGGATGGAACCCCAGGTCTTCAGGCTCCAGGCTCAATGGGCAGTCTGCTTCTCCCTCTCCCTCTAGCCCTCTTTCCCCCTGATCCTGCACACTCTCTCTCTTCCTTCCTCTCTCAAATAAATAAATAAATAAATGTCAAGCTTCTATTCAAAAGCCTTTGGGGTTTTTAACCTCAGAGTAAAAGTTCATCTTTATGCTGACCAACAAGGCACAGCAATCTGAATTCATTACTTCTGACTTCATCTCCTAATGCTTTCCCCTGCTCCACACACTCTAGCCTCCTTAGTCTCACTTAAAACACATGTGGTTTGTACCTGCCTTAGAACTTTGCACTGATGGCTTCTTAGAATGTTAGAGTTTCCTTGCTCCATCTCCTTTACATCTTCACTCAAATTTCACCTTCTCAGTAAAGGCTTTCTTGACCAATCTAAAATCTCTACGTCCCCCCACCTCTGACATCTCCTAGGCTGCGTTTTATCCTTAGTTCTTACAATTATCTAACATATATATTTTACTCACTTATGAGTTCTCCAAGGAAAAGGAGAACCCTCCTACACTGTTGGTAGGAATGCAGGCTGGTGCAGCCACTCTGGAAAACAGCATGGAGGTTCCTCAAAAACTTGAAAATAGAGCTACCCTATGACCCAGCAATCGCACTACTGGGTATTTACCCTAAAGATACAAACGTAGTCATCCGAAGGGGCATGTGCACCCGAATGTTTATAGCAGCAATGTCCACAATAGCCAAACTATGGAAAGAACCTAGATGTCCATCAACAGATGAATGGATAAAGAAGATGTGATACATACATACAATGGAATATCATGCAGCCATCAGAAGAAATGAAATCTTGCCATTTGCGACGATGTGGATAGAACTAGAGGGTATTATGCTGAGTGAAATAAGTCAAACAGAGAAAGACAATTATCATATCATCTCCCTGATAGGAGGAATTTGAGAGACAACGTGGGGGGTTTGGGGGGCAGGGAAGGAAAAAAGGAAACACGATGGGATCGGGAGAGAGACAAACCATAAGAGACTCTTAATCTCACAAAACAAACTGAGGGTTGCTGGGGGATGAGGGGGTAGGGAGAGGGTGGTTGGGTTATGGCCATTGGGGAGGGTATGTGCTATGGTGAGTGCTGTGAAGTGTGTAAACCTGGCGATTCACAGACCTGTACCCCTGGGACTAGTAATACATTATATATTAATAAAAAATTAAAAATTAAAAAAATAGAGTTCTCCAAGGACCTTGGGCTTCTGAGCCTTTGATCAAGCCATTCTAAATGGACATCCCCAAGACTCTCACCAGTCAAAACACTACTACCCATCAAACAGAATTAAAATCTCACTTCCTCCTATAGCCCTTCCATAAATTACCTCAAAATTAAGAGATCAAACCTAAAAGTTTCATGCAGTGTTTACCTCTAGCACTCACCATACACCTTTATTTAGGATTATTTATAGCATACCCACACACTGGCTTTAGATCTTAATCTTCAAAGTGCAGGAGAAATCTAGATCTTAATGTAATGGCTCTCATTTACCAGACACAGCTCTAAGTATTTTATACTTATTAATGCTTTTAATTCTCATGACAAATCTCAACAGATAAATTCTATTGCCCCCATTTTACAGACCAGGAAAATGAAGCACAAAAGCGTTAACTTGCCAGAGGCTGTGGACTTGGTACCCTGCAGAACCTGGGTTCAAAACCAGACAGCACTTAGCGGAGCTGAAGGAGTGAATGCAAGTGCAAATAACTGACCATTCAGGGATACACACACTTCCCTAACACAAACTGTAGTATTAACTTTGCTAATACTGAAACCAAAGCACCTGCACTTCTAAGCACAGAGCCACCCCATGACGCCTCGTTCTTCAGAGTCTGGGGCCCGACAGATCACGATACAGGAGGCCTAAGAGACTCAACAAAGCACCCACCCCTCTGCCAAAATTAGATGTCTGCGGGGCGCCCCGGCCGCTCGTGCGCCCGAGGACCCGCTGAGGTGCTAGCAACGCACGGGTAAGAGGAAAAGGAGCGCGGGGAAAAGCAGACACTGCTGCGGCGCGCGGCGGCAGCCCGCAGCCCAAGGTGGAGGGGCGGCGGCGCTGGGAGACACCGAGCAGCCGTCGCCGCGCCCCAGCGCGTAACAGAGCCGGGAGCCCGGGCGCCCCGTGTGTGCGATCACGGCTGACCAACCCGGGTAGCGGCGCCGCGGCAGTGGCGGGAACAGAAACAGCCGAGGGCGCCCCTTAAGGGACGGGAGCACGTGGGCCTGGAAGAATGGCGCCGACCCCAGCCCGGCAAAGCCAGACTTCAAAGTGGGAACGAGGACCGCCGCGCTGCTCGCCCAGTTCCCCGAAGTCCCCAAGCCCGACTCGCTCGGGAGATCGCTCCTGAACCGCAGGCGTCCACGCCGGGAACGCGCCGATGGGCGGAGCCAAGAGCCGGAAGTGCCCCGGAGGGCCGGCCTTCCCGCGAAAACCCCGGGCCGGAACTGCCTGGAGGTCCCGCCCCCGGGCGGAACTCCGGGTTGCTGGGCAACCGAAGTGGGCTCGGTCGGCTGGCTCAGTGTTCCCTGGAACCAGCCGAGTGTAGCGCCCACCTCTTGTCCTGGCAACCTCCCGTCCCGCCCGCCTTCCTTCTTGCCGCCTCTCCTTGCGTCGCGGAATCCCTGCCCTTGGCACCACGCTCACGTCTCCGGCTCCCACGACCACTTAGCGCCCACCTGCCTGAAAGCCAGTCTCCACCGGAAGCGAAGCGACCGGGCCGCAGGCGTGGCCTCCAGGCTCCCGGACCGCTCCTCCCCAGCCATGGGCACCTACACCTACACCTACACCAGCCGGCCCCGGGCCCTGCCCTGCCAGCGCCGCCGTTACCGGGACAGCATCACGCAGCCGTGAGTGAGCAACCGGCCCCTGTGGGATCTCCACCTGCCCCGTCCCGGAGCCGCGGGATGCGGGCCCCTCCGCCCTGGCAAACTTACCTGTGCTGCCCTCCCCTCTCCACACCTGCCGACGTAAAATTTCTGCCCCAAAGAGCTCCCCCGCGCGTGGAGGCATGAAGCGAGAAGGGGCGCGAGCGGTCTCCCTCCCCGAACCTTCAGTGGGCGTGAGTTGCTGGCGCGATCGATTGAACAGTTTCAGAAAACTCACGGCTCACGACGTGGGAGTCCGCTAAGTACCGCGGGCCAAGCGTGTGCACCTCACTGGCGGCCTTCGCGGAAAATCCTCCGTGGGCCACAGTGCCGTGGACTTGCTTTAGGAACTCCGTTATGCAGATGGGGAAACGGGAGCAGGTGTCAGGCGCCGTAGCACGTCCCGAATGACAGCCGCGGCGAGCTCTTTCCACACCGCGCTCTGGTCAGGAGTCAGGTTGTGCTTCCATGCTGAATATTCGAAATCCGCTTCATTATTATCCATGATAATGTTTACCGGCCTTTCTAAAGCTTGTAGTTCTTCCTCTAAGCCTCAGATTTTGGAACCAGCAGAACTTGCCAAGAATGCAGGCTCCACGGAAGTTAGAACATTTGTGTCTTTTGTCCACCTGGGATTGTGCCTGATGTATAGGAGGCACTCACACAGATTGTTGAATTAATGATTGAACCAAGTAACTCTTGATGCGAATTTCAAACACTGAGTCTAAATTCATGATTCTCTTATTATGGCAAATAAAGACTTTTTAAAATAAGAAGTGCCTGTCACTTTAAAGAAACCAAAATGGAAATTAATTTTTTTTTAATTTTGTGTATTTATTTAAGAGAGAGAGACAGAGATAGCGACAGAGATAGAGAAAGCACCAGCAGGGAGGACAGGGAGAAGTAGGCTCCCCCGGCTGAGCAGGGAGCCCAGAGGCCAGGGCTCTATCCCAGGACCCTGACATGACCTGAGCCCAAGGCAGATGCTTAACAGACTGAGCTACCCAGGCGCCCCACAAAATTTAAACTTACAGAGGGATTATTTATATTATAAAAGGATTCCATTTTAAAACACTTTCTGTGGCTTTAAGTAGTAGCAAACAAATCATTACTATTAAATTACACCAACAAATAAGAATCGATGGTGGTTCATTAGGAATGATTTTTTTATAGCTAGTTGATAAGCAAGTTGTAGGACCTTGCTTATATTGAAGGAATCTATTGATAAAGCCATTGGAAGGAGTATGTGTATATGTATGTGTATTTGATTTTTCAGTTTAAAATTATCCTTAGTGGTGATTTTCAATTTAAAAAGTAATACATGCTTGTGAAGAAAATGAAAAATACAAAATAAGGATGAAAAGGGAAAGTTATCTCCCACTCACCTCTATTCTTACTTCCCTTAACAATCTTACATTCTTTTACATCTCCATACTTGAGCATATGTAAATTTATATAGGAGGTTTATTTCCAAAATTGAATCATACTACACATATTAATCTGCAATTAGCTTCCCCACCTTTTTATAACCAATTCTTTTTTTTTTCTAATTTCTTTACATATACATACATATTTATTTTTATATAAACAGACTCCTGTGGTTCATGCTTGGGTACATTCTTAATGCCCAACCCCCTTCCCTTGTAAACTTGTTCTTTCCCTCCTGCCCCCAAGGTAAACTGTGTTAATGCCCTTACATGAATGTTTCTGGACTTTTCTCCACACTCCCATTTTATATACAAATATATAAATATATGCATACAAGTACACATGGGTTTTGTCTACCTCAGCAATGCTAACATTATATACAATTCTCAACATCTTCCTTTCTCACTTAATTCTTTGTAGAAATCCCTCCAATTATTTTTAATAGCATGATATCCCCTGGGGTATAAATGTACTATGCATTCTTAAAATTTTTGATTTTTGATTAGGTATTCAGTTTGATTCAAGTTTTTCCCACAAAGAGGAAGTTTTCAATAAACAACTTTATGTGCTGGCCTTTTTATTTCTATGAAACAGATTCCTGGAGTGGGGTTGTTAGGTCATGTATATTTTTAACATGAACAGATGGAACAATATGCCTTTTCTTTAGTAATGTTTAAACATATTTTTCCTTACATCCTCACCAGTAACAGGTTTTATGGATTTTTTTCTTTTTGGCTTTTGATAGTGTGAAATCAAAACAAAAATTTTCCTCATTATTATGTTAATTAGCACTAGGGGGTTTTAATCAAGTAAGCGTCCTTTAGATTTTTTTCTATTTTAAAAAGTCACTGGGTAGGGACGCCTGGGTGGCTCAGTTGGTTAAGTAGCTGCCTTCGGCTCAGGTCATGATCCCAGCGCCCTGGGATCGAGTCCCACATCGGGTTCCTTGCTCAGCAGGGAGCCTGCTTCTCCCTCTGCCCCTCTGCCTATACCTGCCTCTCTGTCTGCCTGTGTTCGCGCGCGCTCTCTCTCTCTCTAACAAATAAATAAATAATCTTTAAAAAAAAAAAAAAAAGTCACTGGGTACAATGTATAAGACAGATTCTGAGAAAAAGTTGTTCCAGACAGTTAAGACTAAGAGACTCTTGCAGTAGGCCAGGTAAAATACAGCGGTGGCAATGAGAGATGGAGAGATACGAAAAAGATTTGGGGAGTAGAATCAATAAGACTTGCTGGATACAGACAGTGAGGAGGAGACAGGAATCATGGATGACTCCCAGGCTTCTAGATTAAATGAGGAGAGCTTCTAGATTAAGTGAGGAGGAAAGAGGAATCATGGATGACTCCCAGGCTTCTAGTTCGGTGGTTAATGGTACCAGTTAGAAATAGGGAACACTAAAGACCTAAGAAGTTGGAGTGGGAGAGTGATAATTAGTTCAATCTTGAGGTTGTTCGAGACATCTCAGTGAGAGGTCACTGAGCGTATCAATTGGATATATATTCCTGGAGCTCAGAGGAGAGTTCTGAGCTAAAGGTAAATTAAAATTGGGAGTTTTAGATATATGGATTATGAAGAACCCTGAGAATGGATGAGTTCAGTGAAAGGCAAGAGAAGGCCTAGCCCAGAGGAAATCCTCCAGATCGGGAGGAGCCAGCAAACACAGGCTGGGAAAGAGAAGTCCTAGAAAAACAATCTGAAGACTATCCTGGTATCACCACAACTAGAAAAAAGAGTGCTTCAGTGAAGGAGTGACCAACTGAGCTGAACCCTGCCCAGAGAGCAAGTAAGATGAGCACTGTTGGGGGAGGAGTCAAGATGGCGGAGAAGTAGGAGGCTGAGACGACATCAGCCAGCAGGAGATCAGCTAGATCGCCTATCAAACCATTCCGAACACCTACAAATCCAACAGGAGATCGAAGAGAAGAAAAACAACAATTCTAGGAACAGAAAATCGACCACTTTCTGAAAGGTAGGACCAGCGGAGAAGTGAATCCAGCGTGACGGGAAGATAGACCCCAGGGGGAGGGGCCGGCTCCTGGCAAGCGGCGGAACAACGGAGCCCAAAATCAGGACTTTTAAAAGTCTGCTCCACGGATGGACATCGCTCCAGAGGCTAAACTGGGGTGAAGACCTCACGGGGACAACGTGGACTCAGGTCCCGCGGGGTCACAGAAGGATCGGGGGTGTCTGAGTGTCGCAGAGCTCACAGGTATTAGAGCGGGGAAGCCGGCTGCGGAGACAGAGCCGAGATTTCCTAGTGGTCTGTGACACGGACCGGTGCTCTGTATGAGGGTCCCCACAAGATCCGGGGAGACTCCGACCCGGGAGAGCTCAGGGATCTACGGGCTCCGGAGACTCCAGGTGGGACTCTGCCAAAGACAGAGACACTTGGTCACAGGCTGGGTGAGCTCGGAGCTCCCAGAAGCCAGTGACACGGGACTGATGACGCCCGATTTTCTCTGAGCGCGGTGTGCGGGCGCGCGGTCTGCGGGTGCGCACAGTGTCGGCGGGTGCGCACAGTGTCGGCGGGTGCTCGGTGTCTGCAGGCGGGCGCGCGCGCGCAGTCTCCGGCGCAAACGTGGGCTACAGAGACCGGAGGGATTAAACGCTTTTCTCTGAAGGCGCACTGAAGACTGGGGCCCCTAGCTCTCGGCTCCTCTGAACCGGAGATTGGGAGGCCGCCATTGCCATTCCCGTCCTCCGGAACTCTACGGAAAGCATTCAGGGGGAAAAAAAAAGCTCCCGAAAGCGAACCTGAGAGGATGACTTAGCCCAGCCCGGCCCCTGGTAAGGGCGGTGCAACTCCGCCTCGGGCAAAGACACCTGAGAATCACTACAACAGGCCCCTCCCCCAGAAGATCAAAGAAATCCAGCCAAGACCAAGTTCACTTAACAAGGAGAACAGCAGATTCTTATCTGGACAAAATGACAAGGCGGAAAAACTCACCACAAAAAAAAGAGCAGGAGACAGGACCGAAGGCTAGGGACCTAATCAATACAGACATTGGTAATATGTCAGATCTGGAATTCAGGATGACGATTCTCAAGGTTCTAGCCGGGCTCGAAAAAGGCATGGAAGATATTAGAGAAACCCTGTCAGGAGAAATAAAAGCCCTTTCTGGAGAAATAAAAGAACTAAAGTCTAATCAAGTTGAAATAAAAAAAGCTATTAATGAGGTGCAATCAAAAATGGAGGCTCTTACTGCTAGGATAAATGAGGCAGAAGACAGAATTAGTGATATAGAAGACCAAATGACAGAGAATAAAGAAGCTGACCAAAAGAGAGACAAACAACTACTGGACCACGAGGGGAGAATTCGAGAGATAAGTGATGCCATAAGACGAAACAACATTAGAATAATTGGGATTCCAGAAGAAGAAGAAAGAGAAATAGGAGCAGAAGGTATACTGGAGAGGATTATTGTAGAGAATTTCCCTAATATAGCAAGGGGAACAAGCATCAAAATCCAGGAGGCGCAGAGAACACGTCTCAAAATCAGTAGGAACCGACCCACACCCCGCCATCTAATAGTAAAATTTACAAGTCTTAGCGACAAAGAGAAAATCCTGAAAGCAGCACGGGACAAGAAGTCTGTAACGTACAATGGTAAAAATATTAGATTGGCAGCAGACTTATCCACAGAGACCTGGCAGGCCAGAAAGAACTGGCATGATATATTCAGAGCACTAAACGAGAAAAACATGCAGCCAAGAATACTTTATCCAGCTAGGTTATCATTGAAAATAGAAGGAGAGATAAAAAGCTTCCAGGACAAACAAAAACTGAAAGAGTTTGTAAACACCAAACCAGCTCTACAGGAAATATTGAAAGGGGTCCTCTAAGCAAAGAGAGACCCTAAAAGTATTATCAGAAAGGAACAGAGACATTATACAGTAACAATCACCATACAGGCAATACAATGGCACTAAATTCATATCTCTCAATAGTTACCCTGAATGTAAATGGGCTAAATGCCCCAATCAAAAGACACAGGGTTTCAGAATGGATAAAAAAACAAAATCCATCCATATGCTGCCTACAAGAAACTCATCTTAGACCTGAAGACACCTCCAGATTGAAAGTGAGGGGGTGGAAAACAATTTACCATGCTAATGGACATCAGAAGAAAGCTGGGGTGGCAATCCTTATATCAGATCAATTAGATTTTAAGCCAAAGACTATAAGAGATGAGGAAGGACACTTCATCATACTCAAAGGGTCTGTCCAACAAGAAGATCTAACAATTTTAAATATCTATGCCCCTAACATGGGAGCAGCCAACTATATAAACCAATTAATAACAAAATCAAAGAAACACATTGACAAGAATACAATAATAGTTGGAGACTTTAATACACCCCTCACTGAAATGGACAGATCATCCAAGCAAAAGATCAACAAGGAAATAAAGGTCTTAAATGACACACTGGACGAGATGGACATCACAGATATATTCAGAACATTCTACCCCAAAGCAACAGAATACACGTTCTTCTCTAGTGCCCATGGAACATTCTCCAGAATAGATCACATCCTGGGTCATAAATCAGGTCTCAACAGGTATCAAAAGATTGGGATCATTCCCTGCATATTTTCAGACCACAATGCTCTGAAGCTAGAACTCAATCACAAGAGGAAATGTGGAAAGAGCACAAATACATGGAGACTCAACAGCATCCTTCTAAAAAATGAATGGGTCAACCAGGAAATTAAAGAAGAATTGAAAAAAACCATGGAAACAAATGATAATGAAAACACAACGGTCCAAAATCTGTGGGACACAGCAAAGGCAGTCCTGAGAGGAAAATATATAGCGATACAAGCCTATCTCAAGAAACAGGAAAGGTCTCAAATACACAACCTAACCCTACACCTTAAGGAACTCGAGAGAGAACAACAAAGAAAGCCTAAACCCAGCAGGAGAAGAGAAATAATAAAGATCAAAGCAGAAATCAATGAAATAGAAACCAAAAAAACAATAGAACAAATCAATGAAACTAGGAGCTGGTTCTTTGAAAGAATTAATAAGATTGATAAACCCCTGGCCAGACTTATCCAAAAGAAAAGAGAAAGGACCCAAATAAATAAAATCATGAATGAAAGAGGAGAGATCACAACCAACACCAAAGAAATACAAACAATCATAAGAACATATTATGAACAACTCTATGCCAACAAATTTGACAATCTGGAAGAAATGGATGCTTTCCTAGAGACATATAAACTGCCAAAACTGAACCAGGAAGAAATAGAAAACCTGAATAGGCCCATAACCAGTAAGGAGATTGAAACAGTCATCAAAAATCTCCAAACAAACAAAAGCCCAGGGCCAGATGGCTTCCCAGGGGAATTCTACCAAACATTTAAAGAAGAATTAATTCCTATTCTCCTGAAACTGTTCCAAAAAATAGAAATGGAAGGAAAACTTCCAAACTCATTTTATGAGGCCAGCATCACCTTGATCCCCAAACCAGACAAGGATCCCATCAAAAAAGAGAATTACAGACCAATATCCTTGAAGAACACAGATGCGAAAATTCTCACCAAAATACTAGCCAATAGGATCCAACAGTACATTAAAAGGATTATTCACCACGACCAAGTGGGATTTATTCCAGGGCAGCAGGGTTGGTTCAACATCCGCAAATCAATCAATGTGATACAGTACATCAACAAAAGAAAGAACAAGAACCATATGATACTCTCAATAGATGCTGAAAAAGCATTTGACAAAGTGCAACATCCCTTCCTAATCAAAACTCTTCAAAGTGTAGGGATAGAAGGCACATACCTCAATATTATCAAAGCCATGTATGGAAAAACCCACGGCAAGTATCATTCTCAATGGAGAAAAACTGAGAGCTTTTCCGTTAAGGTCAGGAACACGGCAGGGATGTCCACTATCACCACTGCTATTCAACATAGTACTAGAAGTCCTAGCCTCAGCAATCAGACAACAAAAAGAAATTAAAGGCATCCAAATCGGCAAAGAAGAAGTCAAACTATCGCTCTTTGCAGATGATATGATACTATATGTGGAAAACCCAAAAGGCTCCACTCCAAAACTGCTAGAGCTTGTACAGGAATTCAGTAAAGTGTCAGGATATAAAATCAATGCACAGAAATCAGTTGCATTTCTTTACACCAACAACAAGACAGAAGAAAGAGAAATTAAGGAGTCAATCCCATTTACAATTACACCCAAAACCATAAGATACCTAGGAATAAACCTAACGAAAGAGGCAAAGAATCTATACTCAGAGAACTATAAAGTACTCATGAAAGAAATTGAGGAAGACACAAAGACATGGAAAAATGTTCCATGCTCATGGATTGGAAGAATTAATATCGTGAAAATGTCTATGCTACCTAAAGCTATCTACACATTTAATGCAATGCCTATCAAAATTCCATCCAATTTTTTCAAAGAAATGGAACAAATAATCCTAAAATTTATATGGAACCAGAAAAGACCTCGAATAGCCAAAGGAATATTGAAAAAGAAA
>ML093381.1:43624-76853 GCA_003697995.1 Taxidea taxus jeffersonii | reverse complement strand
TTTTTTTTTTTTTTTTAAGGTTTTATGTATTTGTCAGAGAGAGAGAGCACACACAGGCAGAACGGCAGGGAGAGTGAGAAGCAGGCTTCCCGCTGAGCAAGGAGCCTGATGTGGGGCTCCATCCCAGATGTGGGGCTCCATCCCATCCCAGAACCCTGGGATCATGACCTGAGCTGAAGGCAGATGCTTAACTGTCTGAGCCACACAGGCGCCCATGGACTGTTTTCTCTTGAAGAAGCGTGCTCCTCCGGCACTTTACCTGTGTTACCAAAATTGATTTTCTCTTCCAAGGAGATTAATATTGATCATTCTCCCTTTCCTCAGCTAAGGCTAAATCATTCTTATGAAAGAGAGGATTGGAAACCGCTTAGGAATACAGCTAGGGTCAGAGGTATGTCCCTAAGGTAGGATGATTTCCTGAAAAATAGACTCCCTATCTCCTAGGTTCCTATCTTGGAAGCGTCTCCATTCCAAAGGAAGTACCCCTTATCAAAATTTAAATACTCCTTGGAAAGGTCATACATGTTGCCTGTTCTGAGATATGTCAGGGATGGAAACAAAAAAGTCAAGATCACTGTGGCTGATTGCCAGCTGAGAGCTAGATGTGCAGAAACTGAGCACTGAATATTTTAGGGAAACAGAAGAGAGAGTAGCACCATGGGAGTCCAGAAAGGTAGCGTGAAGGACAGAGAAGTGTGAGGACACAAAAGATAAACCCCTCCAGCTCGTCCCATCATTCTTCTTTCAAACCCCTTGCCCCTGGGCCCAAGGCTGACTCCCAGGGCAACTGCTGAGTGCCTCTTTGTGGGAAAACAGAGGAACCTCATCATCTGAAGTGGTCTTCATCAGATCTTGAGATCCAGCCCATGACTGCTTCTCCCTTGTCTCTCCTCACACACACTCTATGAATGGCACTCTTTCAACAAGGTAACTGCACCTCCCTCCCATAGACTTTGAAGCCCTTGATTTATGCAACATGTTGGTTCATGCTTAAATGAAACATTTGGCAGAACAGAAAAACTTGCTCAACTCTCTTTTCCTGCTAATATTTTCTTATATCTGAACCCAGTCCAGGGGAGGGAGGAGTGTTCCTGACAAGCACATGGTTTACAGCATAAAGAATCCAGAAGGAAGGACAAAGCAGCTTGGATTCCTTCACTGGCCTACCCTCCTTGGTAACTTACTTTCTTGGTGTTCTCAGCACTCTATCCGGAGGAAGACAGAATAGCTCAGTAGAGATCTTTCAAAATACACAGAGAGTGGTTTTAGCTCTGACATGTAGAATGCCTAGAATTCATCCTTCCTGCCCTTACAAAAGAAAAGGCTGACTATATTGAAAGCAGTGACTTTTATTGGACCTATCAGAGCAAACTGTCCTCCTGAAATCTGAAGACACAGGTGAATACAGAGAATTACAGATCAGCTCACCTGGAGCAGCAGCTTCTAGAATCATAAACTGGCAGGAATAGTTAAAAAGCAGTTGGGATGAATCGCTAAAGGCTGACTGTGGATTGGTTTGAGAGTAGAAATTCAAGGGGATGCAGTCCAGGGGGAACCCCCCCCTTTCATGGCTTCTATCTCCAGGAATCCCACCATGTTCTCAAGATGAAGACTTGAGAAAAGTGCCCCCATATTTTGGGGCAGCGAAAGGAAAAGTAACCATTCTGAAATGCACCTAGAGTGCTCCCTTTGGGTAACAGCTTTATCAACTTTATCAGAACCTTATCTACTTGGGGAAGGGCAATTAGCCAACTCCAGCCCCTCTATCCCTGTTTTCTCTAAGGGGAAGAAAGAAAGGGTAAGGAACGTTGTGAAGGTCACAGCTCAAGGATCCAAACCCACTAAAAGACCGAGATTTAATTATAAGATTACGGAGCACTTTCCCTCCCCTACCCCTTACCATCAAGACAACAGGGCTCCAGCATAATATCAACAGGTTAGAACTAAAGGAAAGACAAGACAGACTCTGTTTAAGTTCTTAGGGAAGTCCAAAGATCATAGGAGAGAAGAAAACCATAAGGACACCAGAGGAGATCGAAATCTCTGGCATCTGCAGCTACAGAAAATAGTCTAGTTCCTGGCCAGATGAACATAAAACCTCATCACCAGGTTTGTTTACTGCAGTTCCTATTGTCCAAAGCATTAGGTCCCACTTTCATTTTTTTTAAGATTTTATTTATTTATTAGTTAGAGAGAGAGAGAGACCGAGCACAGGCAGACAGAGAGGCAGGCAGAAGCAGAGGGAGAAGCAGGCTCCCTGCCGAGCAAGGAGCCTGATGTGGGACTCGATCCCAGGATGCTGGGATCATGACCTGAGCCAAAGGCAGCTGCTTAACCAACTGAGCCACCCAGGTGTCCCTAGGTCCCACTTTAATTAAAAAAAAAAAAAAAAGAAAAGAAAAAGAAGACAACTCATGCAAAAAGACAAAGAAAACACAGTCTGAAGAGACAAACTAAGCATTAGAATCAGACTCAGATGTGATACAGATGTTGGAATTATCATAGAGGAAATTTGAAACAACTCTGATTAATATGTTAATGGATTTAAAGAAAAGGATAGACAACATACAAGAAGAGATGGGTAATAGAAGCACAGAGAAGGAAACCTTCAGAAAGAATAGGAAGGAAATGTTAGAAACCAAAAGCACCAACGAAATAAAGTCTTTGATGGGTTCATCAGTGAACTAGACAGGCAAGGATAGAATCAATGATCATGAAGATATGTCAACAAAAACCTCCCAAACTGAAATGTAAAAAATAAAAGAACAACAATAACAGACAACAGAACAGAATATGTGAGACTTGTGAGGAAACTGTAAAAGGTATAACATAGGTATAACAAATACCAGAAGGAGAGGGAGAGAGGAAGGGACAGAAGTATTTCAAGTAATCGTGTCTGAGAATTTTCCAAAATTAACGACAGACATAAAGCCGCAGACTCGGGAAGCTGAGGTTGAATACCAAAAAATCTATACCAACCTATATGGTATTCAGGCTGCAGAAAACCAAAGACAAAGAGAATCTTGAGGAAAGGCAGAGGAGGGAAAACATCTTACCTACAGCAGAGCAAAAATGGGAATAATGTCTGACTTTTCATCAGAGATCATGAAAGCACCAAGAGTGAAATGAAATATTTAAACTGTTGAAAGAAAACTTCCACCAACCTATAATTCCATATTCAGTGAAATTATCTTTCGAAAGTGAAGGAGAAAGAAAGACATACTTAGACAAACAAAATCAATGGGGGCATTTCTCACCAGGAGACCCTGCCTGTAGTTAAAGGTAGTTCTTCAAAGAGAAGGAAGAGGATAGGAGAAAGGAAAGGAAGACCTACAGAAAGAAAGAAGAATGGTGAAAAGGAATAAATGAAGGTAAAATAGGATCTTTTATTTTCTTGATTCTTAATTTATCAAATAGATAAGTATTAGATGAGTATAGCATATAGATAAGTAAAATCAATGAGAGCAATGTTATGAAGAATTGGAGGATGGAATCAGGACTACTCTATGAAAAGCTCCCTACACCAGGCACCTGGGTGGCTCAGTCATTAAGCGGCTGCCTTCAGCTCAGATCATGATCCCAGCGTCCTAGGATGGAGTCTTGCATCCAGCTCCCTGGGAGCCCACTTCTCTCTCTCTCTCCCTCTGCTCCCCACCCCCCCACCCCCCATACTTGTACTCTCCCTCTCTCTGTGTCAAATAAATAAAATCTTTTAAAAAAAAGCAAAAGAAAAGCTACCTACATCATTCATGAGCTATAGAGTGTTATTTGGAAGTGGATTCAGATGCAAATGGATTTAGGTTGGGTGCAAATACGTATTGTAAATTCTAGGGTATCCACTAAAGAATGTTTTTTTTGAAAAGAAGTATAATTGCTGTGCTAAGAGAGGAGAGAACGTGGAATCACATAAAATGCTTGATTAAAACCAGGGAAGGCAGAAAAGGAGGCTAAGAAACAAAGAACAGGTGCAAGAAACAGAAAATCGTTACAATCGTGGGACAAATATGTGAATGGTCTAAGAAGTACCACTTCTCCAAAACAAAGGTCCCACTTTGTAGTGGAGTTGGCGGCGAGGGTGTGTAGGACATAGGGTCCTTCTCCAGGCCCTCATAATTTGCCAGACTGCTTTCGTCTGCAACTTGTTAAGTGGGGGACATCTACCCATTCTTCAAGTAGCACTTACCGAGCCCCTGCTGAGGGCTAGGCACTGCGCCCCCACCCCCGCCTCTTGACTAGGGACATTCAGATCCTTGGCGGGTCACTAACACCACTATATACATCAAAACAATGATGACAGATTAGGGGGGGAAAATGAACATTCTTAGCACAAGGTTTTTTGTTTTTGTTTTGTTTTTGCCCAAGTTTGTGTCTATTTCAACGGTATGACTCTCAGGTGGATGGAATCAAGGCCAGCTCTCTCGCTCGCTCTCTTTCTTCCTCTCCTCTGGCTACACAGAAGCAGAAACCCTGGTTAGCCAGTTAAGACTTTTTTTCCCAGGGAGAACTTCATGAAAGTTTTGTTAAACTTTTTATTAAATTCGTTTTTTCGCTTAAAGCTCACCAAGTTCTCCCAGCCCACATCCTGCCCTTGATGCGCTTCCTCTAGGACTCTGGGAAATTGTCTTCACTCATGCCTTCGCTCGTTTTGTGCTCACGGAGGGCGAGGTGCTGTGTTGAGGGTTATCGAAAAGGCAAAAATAAACCTCAGACAGTTCCCTTAGTAGTTGATAATCTATCATCTTCTCTCTAACTACTTCCTGCAAGCTTCTTACCTATGCCCTGTATTTCCCAAATGTGGTTCCGGTCACTTGCACATGGTCTCTTCTTATCTTTTGGAAACACCACACATGGTATGGGAATAATGTTACGATCTATCTTTGCATGTATAGTTATAATTCCATAATCATTAGCAAAGCAAAACAAAACGGTCTTTAGCACAGATTTAAGAATCGGAAAATCTTGGTCTGAGTCCTACCCATGCCTTGGCCTTGGACCAGCCACCTCCCCTCTCTGAGTCTCGGTTATTTTGCCTGTAAAAAATAGGACTAAATATTTCTGCCTTATCTTTTGCACAGTGTGTGTGTGTGTATGTGTGTGTGTATTAAATAAGCAAATGAATGTGCAATCATTTTCCACAATATAAAAGGATACACAGATGTAAAATGTTATTAAAATTTGTAATGAAGGGACACCTGGGTGGCTCAGTTGGTTAAGCGGCTGCCTTCGGCTCAGGTCATGATCCCAGCGTCCTGGGACCGAGTCCCACATCGGGCTTCTTGCTCGGCGGGAAGCCTGCTTCTCCCTCTGCCTCTGCCTGCCTCTCTGTCTGCCTGTGCTCGCTCGCTCTCTCTCTCTAACAAACAAATAAATAAAATCTTAAAAAAAATTTGTAATGGAATCAAACTCTGGGTTTGCTTATGCGTACAATACAAATGCCATAGAAATAGTAACTAAGGGCAGAATCTGGCCAAGGGCATTTGACTACAGCAATTTTTTTTTTTTAAGGGAAAAAGGGAAAAGGAAAATCAAAGACTTCTTATTCAAAGCAGAAAACTTTCAGACAAGAGTCGGTACTTGCCAAGGACAGGGATGAAGGAGAGCTTCAGAAGCAGGAACTGAAGGAGAAAAACCTTTTAATGCTATCATCTTCCTCCTCCACCCATGCTTAGAATTCCTTATCTAATCAGCTGGACACACACATCTCAACAGTCAAACAATAAAAATGGGATGCGGTTTAAGCGTGGATCATTACAGAGGCCAAAAAAACTTTCCAGCCAGGCTGCGGGCTGCCGCCGGCCCAAAGGGCACGAGACTCCACTTTCACTTTTAAGGGAAATACAAATAAAATGCCTTTCTCTCCTGAATTTCTGGAAGTGTTTTTGTGGTTAAATCTGGTAAAAATACAGTGCTGAAAAATTCGTTGTGTTCACATGACCTAGCAAAGAAGCAAAGTTTATACCTGATATGAACTGGCAAGTAAAAGGGAACACAGTTGGGAGGGGGGAAGGAAGGACCTCAGCCACTCCTAATTTTTCCAGTTTGGGCTCCTGTGCATTCTAGCAAAGCAGAAACAGGAGGGGTTACCGGAAATCTGCTCGGTGGAAGAGATTGGGATGGGTGAAAGGAATTGGAGCATATTAACTACTTTGATTAAAAAACAAAGAAGAGGAGTGCCTGGGTGGCGCAGTGGGTTAAAGCCTCTGCCTTCTGCTCAGGTCGTGATCCCAGCGTCCTAGGATCGAGCCCCACATTGGACTCTCTACTCAGCAGGGAGCCTGCTTCCCCCCCCTCTCTCTACCTGCCTCTCTGCCTACTTGTGATCTCCGTCTGTCAAATAAATAAATGAAATATTAAAAAAAATTTTAAACAAAGAAGAAAATAACACACCGGTTAGGATGGCTGCTATCAAAGAAACCAGAAAATGACAACTGTTGGCAAGGATGTAGAGCAACTGGAACCCTTGTGTATTTTTGGTGAGAATGCAAAATGGTGCTGCTACTTTGAAAACAGTATGGTGGTTTCTAAAATAATGAAGAATAGAATTTCCATAGGACCCAGTAATGCCACTCTGGGCATATATGAAGAAGAACAGAAGCCAGGACCTCAAGGAGATGCTCACACTGCCATGTCCCTAACAGCATTATTCACAACAGCCAAGAGATGGAAGCAACCCAAGTGTCCATCCATGGGTGAATGGGTAAACAAAATGCATGCTAATATATGATATAAGCATATGATGCTTAAAGCATATGATTCCTTAAAAAGGAAAGAAATTTTTTTTAAAGTTTTTATTTATTTATTTGACAGACAGAGATCACAAGGAGGCAGAGAGAGAGGAGGAAGCCGACTCCCCGCTGAGCAGTGAGCCCGATGTGGGGCTCGATCCCAGGACCCTAGGATCATGACCCAAGCCAAAGGCAGAGGCTTTAACCCACTGAGCCACCCAGGTGCCCCAAGAGGAAGGAAATTCTGACCTGTGCTGCCACGTAGATGGAACTTGAGGTCATGCTAAATGAACTAAGTCACAGAAAGGAGGACAAACACCGTATGATTCCATTTGTGCGAGATGCCGAGAGTATGTGAATTCATAGAGACAGAAGGTAGGATGGTGGGTACCAGGAGCTCAAGGGAGAATGCTATGGGGAGTCTTGTTTCATGGGCACAGAACGTTAGTTTTGTAAAATGCAAAAGTTGTAGAGATTGGTTGTGTTATGGTGTGGGTACACTTAACACTACTGAACTGACTTTTAAAAAAAATTCTAAGCAATTCAAAATTTTAAAAACATTTTAAAAAGAAGAAAAGCCTCTCAGTGCAACCTCGCTGCCCAGGTTAACTTTATAGCTACTGCCCAAGTTCTACTCTAGTAGAGTCTTCGTTCTGAGGATCAGGCCTAAGCTCTTCAGCACAGCCTTCAAGGGCACCTTGGAGGTACCCCCTCTACCCCCACCCCCGTGACCCATCCCCATTGTCTTCCCTCCCCACCACCTCCCTCAGGCCCTGCCCAGGTTTGTGCTACCCTCTCCTGGCACCATGTCCCTTCTCTGTAGTGCCCCCACTTCATCTTTTCCAAAATCCCATCCACGCCCTAGGTCCACTCAAATGTCCTGCGGGGCCCGCGCAGGTCACCTCCGGGGCTGTGCGCTCCCCACGGCTTTGGGGTTTGGAGTGCATCACGTCCTGTCCTGTGTTTGAGGAGTTCCTGCAACGCGTGGGTGGGCAGCTCTCCCCAGGCTGGGTCGCTGGCCTCGTCATCCTGCATCTTCACGGCACAGCCAACGCCTGTTTAACCTAGGGCAGATCATGTCCTTCTGCCTGGGAGTCCGCTGGCAGCCAGGGGCTGTCTTCTGGTGGTGGCAGTGATGGCAGGACTACAGCCATGAGTCTCTCCCCACAATGCCCAACTGTAGTGGATGAACTTGGCCGGTCTTCTTTTAAGCGATCTATTTATCCATCCCTAATTAAGTCTTTTCTCTCTTCGAAGCGTGGTTCTGAGTTAGAAAGGCAAATTATAGAATATTCCCTAGACTTAATGAATCCCACATTGGGAAGGGGTGTGGAGGGTGGGGGAGGGATCCCGTTCCAGGTCCCGTTCCGGGTGCTGGGGATATGGGGGGGGAGGCGAGCCACAGCCCCACCTCTCCTGGAGCCTCTATCCTACGGGAGAGACTGACCACAAACACACACACAAAACGAAGAACTTCAGGGAGTGAAAAATGCTAAGGAGAATATGGAGTATTGAGATGGCGTGATGGGGCTGGAAGAGGCTTACTGTTTTTTAATGTTTGCGTAACTTCAGCCAGTTAACAGACTGTAATATTAGTTTCAGGTGTACAATATAGCAAGTCAACACTTCATGCAACACCTGGTGCTCATCGCAATTGGCCTCCTTAATCCCCATCACCTGTTGCACCCCCCACGCCCCCCCCACCCCTCACCCCCCAGCCACCATCAGTTTGTTCTCTAGAATTAAGATATCTTGGATTGGACGGAGGCTTACTTTAAAACGCATGGTCGGGAAAGACGGCTCTGAGAAGGTAAGGAAAAACAGAGGGACAGAAGTGTGGGTGCGCTGTGGAGAGTGTGCATTTAATTTTCATGGCAGCGGGGAGCCATTCCTGCTTCCTCTCCCTGTTCCCTGCCATCCCCCGAAAGAACTGTTTCAGAAGCCTACTTCTTAACGCGGTTCCAACCCAGTTATGCATACCTCTTTCCTCCTTCCCTGCTCCCTGTCCCCGCCTTTCTATCAACACCAAGCATCTAAGAAACATCGTTGCTACATTGTAGGAACACAAGGGGATGTTTTAAGGACTAAAATCTATTTGGAGGCATAGAAGAACTACCTAAAGAGAACACTGCAGGGTCCCCTGGCTGGCTCTGTCGGAAGGTACATGTAACTTTTAATCTTGGGGTCGTGATTCGAGCCCCACGTTGGATGCAGGGGAGATTACATTTAAAGAAAAAGAGAGAGGGGCACCTGGGTGGCTCAGTGGGCTAAAGCCTCTGCCTTTGGCTCCGGTCGTGATCCCAGGGTCCTGGGATGGAGCCGAGCATTGAGCCCCGCATCAGGCTCTCTGCTCGGCAGGGAGCCTGCTTCCCTTCCTCTCTCTGCCGGCCTCTCTGCCTGCCAAATAACTAAATAAAATCTTTAAAAGAAAAGAAAATGAGAGAGGGAGAGACTAACGCAAGTCTTTTTTTGGCAGATGGGTGGGACAGTGTCAGCAATGCGTGCTCTGAGGGAGAGCCCACGCATCTGGGCTGCCCCGGGGGCTCGTGAGACTTTGAAGTTAACAGTGGTGTTGAGGGAGCCTTTGTCTAGCTGAATGGGCTTTTTAATTCTTGTGCCAGAGAGAACCCAAACCAAAATTAAACTTGCATACAATTCAGTTCTGGCTTGCTTTGTTAGCAACTGAGCTCCAGGCAATGATTCTGGAACAGTCACCGTTTTGTGCTGCTCTGCCAGCGATGGAAGAGCGTGAGTCCACGAACGCTCAGGTGCCTCTACAAAGAACCTTTTCGTTTTGAACGAACCTGTAAGCCCCACTGGCCGATCTCAAATTGCCTAAGAATTTGCAGAGCCATGACACAGAACTGCTGAAAATGGAAATATTGGTGGGTAAATAGAAGTACAATAGGTAAAGCAAGAAAACACGGGAGGAGATGTTATATTTGCTTTATTTTAAACCATCTGTGCTAGCATCTTCTGGTGAACTTAGATTGAAGTAGAATT
Source organism: Taxidea taxus jeffersonii (assembly GCA_003697995.1). Classification (NCBI taxonomy): domain Eukaryota; kingdom Metazoa; phylum Chordata; class Mammalia; order Carnivora; family Mustelidae; genus Taxidea; species Taxidea taxus. Next base: position 67,125 of record ML093381.1, on the reverse strand, counting down.
TACATAGGGAAAAGAATATATATATATATATGTATATATGTGTGTGTGTGTGTGTGTGTGTGTGTGTGTGTGTGTTTTGGTGAATTTTTCAGCATCCCAAAGTTTCCCTTGTCTTGCCTACGGATCCAAGCATTCCCTCATTTCTTTACTCCCTGCAGATGTAACAGCTACACTGACTTGTATGCCATTTTACCCGATGTTAATTTTTTTTAAAGGGGCCATATAGTATACACTTTTTTGTGTCTGGCTTCCTTTGCCTAACTTTATGTTTGTGAGATTTGTTTGTATTGTTGTTTGTAGCAGTAGATAGATAGAAACCATAGATGTATTGAATTCCATTGATACACAGAATTTTGCTCCAAGAATACACCATAATTTAGCTACACATCTGCAATCGATGGATATTTGGGTTATTTCTAGTTTCTTGAATATTATACATAATGCTGCTATGAATATATGCATGCATTCCTGTTGGCTAGATGCCTATGAGCAGAAATACAAGGTAACACTAAATTATACATATGTTCAGTTTTAGTAGACGCTGCCAAAAAGTTTTCCAAAGTGCCTACACCAATTTACACTCCCACCAGCAAAATCTGAGTCTTACAGCTGTTCCACTTTCTCTTCCTAAACTGGGTATTCTCAATTTTTATTTTTATTTATTGTATCGTTTTTTGGTGTTGTCAATTTTTTTTTTTTTTTTGGTGCTGTCAATTTTTAAATTGTAGCCACTCTGGTGAGGATGTAATATCTGATTATGGTTTTCATTTCTGTAACTAATGGGGCTGTGCATCTTTTCTTATGCTGATGGTTCACTTAGACACTCTTGTTGTCGGGTGTATACTCAACCCTTTTGAATACATTTTATTTTTTTTTAAAGATTTTATTTATTTGACAGACAGAGATCACAAGCAGGCAGAGAGGCAGGCAGAGAGAGAGGAGGAAGCAGGCTCCCTGCCCAGCAGAGAGCCCGATGCGGGGCTGGATCCCAGGACCCTGGGATCATCACCTGAGGCGAAGGCAGAGGCTTTAACCCACTGAGCCACCCAGGCGCCCTGTCAACCCTTTTGAATACATTTTAAAAATTGGGTTCTTGGGTGCCTGGGTGGCACATTCGGTTAAGTGTCCAACTCTTGGTTTTAGCTCAGGTGGTGATCTCAGGGTGGTGAGATCGGGCCCCAGTCGGGCTCCATGATCAGCGTAAAGTCTCTCTCCCTCTCCCTCTGCCCCTCCTGCTCGTGCTATCTCTCCCTTGCTCGAATCAATCAATCAATCAATCAATCAATCAATCGAACAATCTTTTTAAAAAGGTATATATTCTGGAGATGAATCATTTTTCCAGATTTTATATATATACATATATATATGTATATATATATGGCATATATCTTTTCTCACCCTTTGGCTTGCCATTATACTTATTCAATGAAATCTTTTCATGAAAAGAGGTGTTAAAATTTTAGTAAGTGCAGCTTGTCAATCTTTGATCTTATGGCTAGTGCTTTTGTGCTTGGTGTAAAATATCTTTGCCTACTTTATAGTCATGAAGATGATGCTCTTTTATTATCTTCCTGGAGCTTTATTGTGTCACCTTTCAATGTTTTATTACCTATCAAAGATCTAAAATTCCTCCGGAGTTAATTTCTGCACATGGTGTGAGGTAGAATCATGCTTATCTAGTACCACTTGATTGAAAACATTTTTTCCCATTAAATTTGGGGACAGTATATGTGTGGGTCTGTTCTTGAGCTTTCTATTCTGTTCTACTAGCCTGTTAATCACTGTCATAATCACTGTCTATCAGTGATTAATTCACACACTGTTTGCATATATGTGTTGCTTTATAAAAATCTTCATATAAAGTAGTTCTTCATCTTGTTCTTCTTTGACATTTTTTGGCTAGCTTGATTTTGTGTTTTCTGATTTTTTTTTTTTTAAGGAAGGGAGAGACAGAGAGAAGGGGGGAGTGAGGAGGGGCAGAGGGAGAGAGAGAGAAAGAGAGAGAGAGAGAGAATCACAACCAGGCTTCATGCACAGCCCAGTGAAGGGCTCAATCCCACAACCCTGAGATCATGACCTGAGCTGAAATCAAGAGTCGGATGCTTGGCCAACAAACAGAGCCACCCAGGTGTCCCTTTTGTATTTTCCTATAACATTTAGAATCAGACTGTGCATTTCTACAGAAAAATCTTAAGGAAATTTTTATTGGGGTTAGATAAAATCCACAGATTAATTTAGGGAAAAGTCCTTATAATATTGAGTCATCCAATCCACAAATATCGTAGGTTCTCCCATTTATTGGCGTTTTCTTTAATTACCCTTGGTAATGTTTTGTGATCCTCTGTGTAGAATTCTTGTACATCTTTCATTATATTTCTCTTAGCTATTTTGATGCTACTTTATATCGTTTAAAAGCATTTTCTTTTTTTTTTATTGTTTTTTTTAAAGATTTTATTTATTTATTTGACAGACAGAGATCACAAGCAGGCAGAGAGGCAGGCAGAGAGAGAGGAGGAAGCAGGCCCCATGCAGCGCAAAGAGCCCGATGCGGGGCTGGATCCCAGGACACTGGGATCATGACCTGAGCCGAAGGCAGAGGCTTTAACCCACTGAGCCACCCAGGCGGCCTAAAAGCATTTTCTTTTTTAAATTTTTTAATTTAAATTCTAGTTAGCTAACGTATAGTGCAATATTGGTTTCAGGAGTAGAATTCAGTGATTCATCACTTACATACATACAACACCCAGTGCTCACCCTCACAAGTGTCTTCCTTCATCCCCATCCCCCAGCTAGCCCCTCCCCCCATCAGCCTTCAGTTTGTTCTCTTTTTTTTTTAGGTATTTTTTAAGGTTTTTATTTATTCATTTGACAGACAGAGATCACAAGTAGGCAGAGAGAGAAAAGAAGGGAAGCGGGCTGCCTGCTGAGCAGAAAGCCTGACGCGGGGCTTGATCCCAGGACCCTGAGATCATGACCTGAGCTGAAGGCAGAGGCTCAACCCACTGAGCCACCCAGGCACCCCTGTTCTCAATCTTGAAGAGTCTCTTATGATTTGTAAAAGCATTTTCTTTTTTCTTTTTTTTTTTTTTTAAGATTTTATTTATTTATTTTGACAGAGAGAGATCACAAGTAGGCAGAGAGGCAGGCAAAGAGAGAGGAAGGGAAGCAGGCTCTCCGCTGAGCAGAGAGCCCGATGCGGGGCTCGATCCTAGGACCCTGGGATCATGACCTGAGCCGAAGGCAGAGGCTTTAACCCACTCAGCCACCCAGGTGCCCCTGTAAAAGCATTTTCTAATTGTTCATTGCTAGTGTATAGAAATACACAAATTTTCTTTTTTATATATAAATTGTGTCAAGCAATCTTGCTAAAGTTCACTTATTAATTCTAATGGTTTATCTGTGGGTTTTTTTGAAATTTTATGTATACAGTTATGTCACCTGTGATTAGGACAGTTTTACTTCTTCCCTTCCGTTCTTTATGCCTTTCATATCTTGTCTCACCTTTAAAAAAAAAAAAAAGAAAATATTTTATATATTTTGAAAGAAAGAGAGAGAGAGCATGAGTGGGGAGAGGGGAAGGAGGGACAGAGGGAGAAGGAGAAGCAGGTTGCCCGCTGAATGGAGATCCTGACTCAGGGCCTGATCCCAGGACACCAGGGTGGTGACCAGAGCCGAAGGCAGATGCTTAACTGACTGAGCCACCCAGGAGCCCCTTGTCTCATCTTTTTGATGAGACATAATAAACATAATAAACTGTTAAATAGGAGCAGTAATAGGGGTGGGACATCCATGTCTTGTTCTCAACCTTAGCCAGAGAGTTTTCAATATTTCACATTAAATGTGATACTTGTGGGGCGCCTGCATGGCCCAGTCGACTAAGTGGCTGATTCTTGGTTTGGGCTCAGATCGTGATCTCAGGGTTGTGAGAATGAGCCCAGGTTGAGCCCTCAATCACTCTGGACTCAGCACGGAGTCTGCTTAAGACTCTCCCCCTCTCCCTCTGCCCCCCAACTCTCACCTATGTGCCCTCTTTCTCTTTTTCTCTCTCTCCCTCTCAAATGAATAAATAAATCTTTAGAAAAACATGATACTTGCTACAGCCCTTTTATAGACACTGTAAGATGAAGGAATTCCCTTTTATTTCTTTTTTTTAAAATATTTTATTTTTTTTAAGATTTTATTTATTTATTTGTTAGAGAGAGAGAGCAAGTGAGCACAGGCAGACAGAGTGGCAGGCAGAGGCAGAGGGAGAAGCAGGCTCCCTGTGGAGCAAGGAGCCCGATGTGGGACTCGATTCCAGGACGCTGGGATCATGACCTGAGCCAAAGGCAGCTGCTTAACCAACTGAGCCACCCAGGCGTCCTCCCTTTTATTTCTATATTGGGAGGAGGTTTTATCATAAATGAGTGAATTCCATCAAAAGATCTTTGGGATCATCAGTTTTTCTCCCTTGTTCTATTGTTGCAGCAAATTGCAATGATTCATTTTCAATGACTATACCAGCCTTATATTCTCAAAATAATGTAACTTGGTCATGATGCATTATCCTGTGTGTGTGTGTTTACATTTTTTGCATCTATACTCATGAAAGGAATTGACCTGTAATTTTCTTGTAATGTCCTTGTCAAATTTTGTTACAAAAAGTTATTCTGGCCTCAAAAAATAAGTTGTAAGGTCATGGCATCTGGATAAATCTATGGTAGGTTAGTATTATTTCTTTATTAGGTATATGTAAAAATTTTGTAAAATTGAAAAAATTTCCTGATGAAGCCATTGGGTACTAGAGTTTACTTTATAAGAAAGCTTTTATTTATCAATGCCTTTGATTTCTTATTTCCCTTTCGGTAAGTTATGGTATTCAAGAAACGTGACCATTTTATGAAGATGTTCCATTTATTAGCATGAACTTGCTCATAATATCTCCCTATCATCTCAGTATGCTTAGGATCTGCAATGATCCCCTCTTTTTTATTCCTGGTGTTGATAACTTGTGCTCTTTACTCTTGATCAGGTCTGCTAGGAGTTACCAGTTTTTCAAAGGACTCAGGGTTTTTTATTAATTTTAAAATTAAAAAAAAATATTTCTCTGATGTATTTGTTTTCCATTTCTTTAACTTCTGCTCTCATGCATATTATTTATTTCCTCCTCCTTTCTTTGGATTTACTTTGCTCTCCTTTTCTCTAGGTTCTTGTTTGATCATTTGCTTTTAGGCTTTGTTCTTTCCTAATACATATACTTAAGGCTATAAATTTCCCTCTAATTGAGGTCTTAGCTGCATGTCAAAAGTTTTGACATATTTATCAAACAAGTCCTGGGGGTTAAGATTTCAACATATGAATGGGGGTGCATAATTCAGCCCTTAACAGCCATTTAATTCTGTTTTGGCATCGGCTCTTCATGTACCAGGTTACTCTAATAGATATAACCAGGAGGGCTGCTCAGAATGACCAGTGATTCTCCTGCTCCAGCCTGACCCCATAAATCCAATCAGAAAAGGGTAATAAAATTTTTTTAAAAAGGAAAAATATGCTTTAATTATGAAATCAATCTCATTTCTTGGGACATTCCCTAATCCTTCATAAATCAATATAAGAGATATTATAACAAGGAAAGGAGTAAGCACCAAGAAATGAGTAAGACTCTTTTTTTCTTTTTAAAGATTTTATTTATTTATTAAATAAATAATATTTATTAATCAATTAGCCATAGATGCATGGATTTATTTCTGGGTTCTCAGTTTTAGCCCACTGGTTGATGTGCCTGTCCTTATGCTTCTACCCCACTGCTTTGAATACTGTAGCTCTGTAGTGAGTTTTGAAATAAAAATTATGAGTCCTCTAACTTTGTTCTTTTACAATATTTTTTGGCTGAGACCTCTTGCACTTCTATATGAATTTGAGGATTGACCTTTCAATTCCTGCCAAAAAAAAAAAAAAAAAGCATTGACATTTTGATAGAGATTGCATGGATTCTGTAGATTTGCAGGGTATTGATATCCTAACAACATTATGTCCTCTAGTCCATGAACATAGGATGTCTTCCTATTTTTTTTTTAATGCATTCTTTCATTTCTTTGACCAATGTTTTGTAGTGTTCAGAGTAAAAGTCTTACACACCTCGTTGGTTAAATTTATTCCTAAGCATTTAATTCTTTCTGATGCTATTATAAGTGCAGTTTTAAAAAACTTACCTCTTTGAGTGTACAGTGTGATCAGTTTTAGTAAATTCATACTGTTGCGCAACCTCCACCACAGTCTAGTTTTAGAACTCTTGCATAACCCCCAGAATTCCCTTGTGTCTATTTTTTTTTTTTAGATTTTATTTTTATTTATTTATTAGTTAGAGAGAGAGAGCGAGCGAGCGAGCACAGGCAGACAGAGAGGCAGGCAGAGGCAGAGGGAGAAGCAGGCTCCCTGCCAAGCAAGGAGCCCGATGTGGGACTCGATCCCAGGACACTGGGATCATGACCCTAGCCGAAGGCAGCTGCTTTACCAACTGAGCCACCCAGGCATCCCCCTTGTGTCTATTTGTAGTCAATCCCTGTCCACAGCTTCCAATCTCAGGCAACCTTTGATCTGTTCTCTGTCTCTGTAGTTCTTCCTATTCTAGACAAGTCATATAAATGGGTGCTTACGTGTATATAAAATGCATTTCTAAACAACACACCATCTTCTATTTATCTTCCTTTTTTTCTCTCTTTCACTCAGGTCACAAAAACATACATCTTGGGTCATCAAAATCTTGTCCTGCCCCAATGATCTCACCCTTTAGAGCATCGACTAGTTACCAAGTGAGGAAATGTTGGGTCATCCTTATGGCAGATGTCAAGAGCCAGGCTAAGCAGAGCAGGCTCTGAGTGGGCTAGTTCTTGAGAAAACACCAACATCTATGTCTAGTCTTCAAGGTTTTTGAGGCTTGTGAGGGTATGCTGAGCTTCTGTTGGACAGGTCCATTGCAGAGAGAGACTCAGTAGGACTGTGGGCTGTTATGGATTCTTTTACGTTGTCAAAAATCCCAAATCAGAGGCATTGTTCAGCCAATCTTTAGAATCCACTTGAAACTGCTAATATGTGGTTATCTCATTAGTCATGCTCTGACTGAGATTCCAAAACAAAAACTTGAATTATGTGAAATGGGAGGTTGCCTTATTGCACAATGAATGAAATATTATTGGGTGGAGGATGGGAACCAGTCGCCGATTGCCAATATCGGATTCAAATACAGCTCCACAGTTCAGACCTACGCTCCCTGGATGATGGCCCCAGGACCACAGTAACCACACGGCTTCCCACACTCCACTTCCCACTGGTAGCCTGTGTGGACCCTCCTTTTGAATTTCCAAGATGCCTCATTTGTGTTTATGCTCAATAATTCTCTTAAGGAGGGCCAATCCCTGGCTAACAATGACTCGAAGTGCTTGCATTAGCTCAGATTAAAAGCTCAGTTACTTTAACCTACGTCTCTCCATCAGCCACAAAGGCAACGGAAGGCTTGCGTGTTTCTAAGAGCCGCTGAACGCTTTGCCCTTCAATAGTAAAATAAAAGCAGGTTTCTTGGAATACACCCAAACCTCTTATCCTAAGATTTATAAATTGTTCAAAGGGTGGGAGCTGGGGTAGTATTTTGGTTGGGATGAGGCGTGGAGTGCCTGGAAGTTTGATCTGTTTGAAATTAATTGGGGAAGTATGGCGTCGGAATTCATCTGAATTACTGTTGTAGCCTTGTCAGCTCCCCGGGGATTTAAAAACAAAACCAAAAAACCCCAACTCTGGAAATGATGAGGAGGCTGTGGGGAGGCACAAACAGCAACTAGTTTTAAGATGGCTGCATCTGATTTCTCTACTCACAACCTCACTCGTGATGTCACTGCCCCACTTGGCACTCTGCAGGGGGTGCCCATGGCCGACGGGAGAGTCTATGCCTTGCGTCTATGCCTCACAGAGCTGGACATTCATTCCAGCCCTCCTGCCATCACCGTAACCTACTGTCCCAGCCCATCTCTTACTGTCTTCCAGACTCTCTACTCCTATTTAATGTTGCATTTAGGAATCCACTCTCCTTTGGATGGTCCAGAATGCCTTCTCCTCCATCATCTCACGCTGCTCCTTCAGCCCAGAAGAATCATTACAGGCTAAGAGGAGCCACGTGAAGGCAAAGCTTCTAACTCTGGCACGTATCCAAGGAACCCAGAGACGATGAAGGTGTCACACATTCCAGGGGACGGCAATCATAGCATGTCCCTTCCTTGCCAAGAGTATTCTGTGGCTTTCTATTTCCTGTGGAATCAGATATCAGATCATGAGACTGGTAATTAAAATCTTCCGAAACACAGCCCTGAAATACCTTTGCAAAACCATCTCCCATTACATTGCCCCTTGGCCCATATATTTCTGTGCACACTCTACTGGCATTTGTCATTGTCATCTATGTTCTTTGCTCAAGCTGCTTGCTTTTTTTTTTTAAGAATTTTATTTATTTATTTGACAGACAGAGATCACAAGCAGAGAGACAGGCAGAGAAAGATGGGGAAGCTGGCTCCCTGCTGAGCCAAGAGCCCGATGCAGGCCTCGATCCCAGGACCCTGAGACCATGACCCGAGCCAAAAGCAGAGGCTTAACCCACTGAGCCACCCAGGCACCCCTCAAGCTGGTTCTTATTCCTGGAATGTCCTTGTCCTTTTTAGCCATTTATCAAACCCTCGAGTTTAAAGAGGTTCAGCAACTTGTTCAAAGTCACAGAGTTTGGGTGAATCTCACTTTTTCCAGGAAAACTTTTTATGTCAAGTTCAGTCTTTCCCTCCCCAAACTTCTGTACTACTTTGACCCTAGTATGTGTCACACCCTACCTCGTCTTTTAGTTATTTATGTATATAAGGAGAGAGATGCGGGTAAGCAAATGGCTCCAGAATTACATAGCCTTATCCCATTCCATTCATCAGAATGAAAAGAAATATGTTTAAAAACAAGTAATACCCGCATTACTAACAAGGGTTTATTAATAGCAAGGATAATAACGTGGAATTGGGAGAGATTGCCGTTTCAAGTGAGGAAATAGGAGTTTTCTTTTCTTCTTTTTAGGAAATATGAGTTTTCTAAAGGTTAAACCTTAAGCTAGGGGTACTGGGATCTATATAGAATCCTGCATTTCGTCAGTGCCTCCTGATACTGCAAACTGTCACACTTCAGACTAAAATTTCCAGAGGAAGAAAATTGTAAACACCAGGATGTTAAAATGAGACTCTCGCTGGCCTGGTTTCAGCCAAGCTCCCCCAAACAGAGGACAACACAATAGTGCCAAGTGTCCCCCAGGTGATAAAGGAGGGTCTCCCCTTGGTCTCCCCTTGCTGGGCATGGCCCTCCCGGGCATGATGTGTTGAGAGAATCGGAGAGCAATTTTGCCAGCATTAGCCGATTACCTGCACTTGGGTTTTCAAAACTGCATTTGAATCATCCACATGAAAGGAGATGTTTTTTTGGTGAGAATTTTCAATATGCTAGGCATCCAAAGCCCACAGACAGGAGGAAGTGGGCCTCGAGTCAAAGAAGGAGAGTGTGAAGAGAACCACATGCAAAGCTTCCGGTTTGGGGACTCGAGTCTGACTCTTGCCAAGGGACGTCTAGAGGTGAGAGGACGCGGCTGGAGCTCCTGCTCTCTCCGAGTGGCATGAAGGCAGCGTGCCTTATGGGTCGGCTGTGTTTCCACGGCATCTGGTATGAGCTGCATTTGAAGGTGTCTAGCCTGGGATTTGCTTAAACATAATTCTTCCCAAGAGGCCTGCCTGGAGGGGCAGAGGGAGTAGACACTGGAGGCCCAGGGATCCCGAGCAACCCGAAGCAGGGAGGCGGGAACGCATGGTCTCCATCGAGGAGCTGTTAGGCACATCTCTGAAGAATCTGCAGAAGCTCACGGCGAGAGAAAACATCGGCCATCCAGAGGGACCAGCAGCAGGGTCACCACCGGCCAAATGAGCCCTGCTGTGTCCTTGTCCCAAAACCTTCTCCCCAAGCCCTCTCTCAGGCTGTAGCCTGGTGGGGCCCCACAGGGCAGCTCACAAGCAGGGGAGCGGGAGGAGGGGGGAAAGAAAGAAAAGAAAAACTGACTCTGCCCTCTGTCCTGCCTCCTGCCTTGGGCCAGGCCCAAACTCAAGAAAGAAAGGAAGTCTTAATTGGGTAAAATAGAAAGTTCTGATTTTTATACTGGACTCGATGACGATTATATGATTATCAAACAGATTTACTTTTTAATGCCCAAACAAGGGGCTTTTCATTTACTCTCTAAAAATGACTGAGAAAGCCATTGGGGATGCCCATGATTCTGTCCTCGGGCAAGGAAAAATTAGACCATGGAGTGGTTTGAAGGGACAGGGGAAGAAAGAATAAAGTTATTTTATGCTTATACTCCGCCAAGTCCAGCTCTTACAACAAAATGACTACAAGTGTTTATGAAAAGAAGGAAGGGTGGGTCCTGCCACCAGGAACCTGCCTCTGGCCACAGAGGATCCATGGATCCCAAAGATAAGAGTTTCCCAGGGAAGATTCTAGATGTCTTCCTCTTAAGTAGAAATGACTCCTGCCCCACTGCGCAGGCCCTCAGAGGACACAGGGAACACCAGTTCCAACAGCAGCTGAGGGAATTTATCTCCATGAATGAGAGGAATTCCAGTTTATAGGAGGACCCGGCCTTTCTTCACCTGGTACAAAGCCCACATCTGTGTTTTCAATGGTTTCCAGAAAGCATGACATCCACAGGATCTGAATAGGCATTCTGAAGGAGAAGAGGGTTCCATGGTCAAAAAGTTTGAAAAATACTAAGTTTAACAATTCACTGCAGAACTTCTCAGAGCCTTTAATATGCAAAAGCATGCTGGTAGTGTTTCTCTAAAAAGAAACCACTGTGGTGTACAACATTTCTCGCAGCTTCTTTTACTGCAGAACACTTTTCTTCATTCCAAGGAAGGTATCTTAGGCACACTGATCTAGAGAGTTCTACCCAGGAATGGCAGTAACTGAGTGACTCACAGCTGCTGGAGAATCTAGTTTATAGTCCTGGGGAATTGGAGCAACGGATTTTTTTTTCTTTAAATATTTTATTTATTTATTTGACAGACAGAGATCACAAGTAGGCAGAGAGGCAGGCAGAGAGAGGGGGGGGAAGCAGGCTCCTCGCCAAGCAGAGAGCCAGATGCGGGGCTTGATCCCAGGACCCTGGGATCATGACCCGAGCCGAAGGCAGAGGCTTTAACCCACTGAGCCACCCAGGCGCCCTGGAGCAACGGATTTTTGATACCCTCCTTGGTTCTTGTCCTAGCCCCATTGAGGTATCTGCTTTTCCCACCCAGACTCTGAAGTTTTCCTGCCAGCTTCCCTCTGGTTCCACAAATTACCTCTGATTTTGTCCTACACCTACCCCAGCTTGATAGATTGTTCTCTGATAAAAGCCCTGTGTCACCATGTCCTGGATATCCACTGCAACTTGCTGAGGCTTGCAAAGCTTTGAATTAGGGAGAAATTTCATCTCCCCAAACATCCTATGTTTATGCAAGATATGTTGCTGGAAATTCAAGTTCTAGGGGATAATCTAAGATTTGGTATTAAATCCCTGCTTGAACATTTCCAGGCTCCCCTTGTTCTACCCCCATACCCTAGCCACATGTCTGGCTCTGATTACCTCCTAAGCCTCATTTTTTGGTCCCCTCCAACATTGTTCCCTGAGCTCTAGCCACATTTCTGTGTTGCACACTCTGTGCGACTGCTTGCCAGCCCTTGCTCTTCCTTTCTCTCCCTCCTGTGCCCCCCCCCAGGAGCATAGGTTCATTTGCCTGGTTTGGAGCATGCTCTTCCCTCTTCCTCGTTATTTGGAAACCTCTTACCTATTCCTCGTATCTCACCTTGCCCCATGCTAACTAAATTAGGGACCTCTCCTTTGTGTTACAACCACTCTATGGTTGCTCAGATAACACCTACCCCTGTGAGCTGCAATCACCTGCCTTCCGGTCTGTATTTTTCTCTAGACTATAAACTCCTTGAAGGCAGGAACTGTGTCCTATTCACTGCCGCACTGGGGCCAGCATATTGTAGGTGTGCAGTGAACAAATAAATGGGTGACCCTTTCATCGGATGTATGTAAGCAGAAAGCAACTTGATTCCATTTTCAAATTCCACTCCATTAAAAGTTGCCTGGAGAACCATCCTTCCCCATCTGTAAATATGTAGTAAACCATAGAACTTCTTTGTCTGTTGGAGTAGAAGAAGTCCTCAGGTCACTGGCTTAGGATCTGATCCAGTCTGATCACATAAGTCTGGTTACTACAGCATAATATCAAAACTATAAATTTCTCTGATGTTAAAACTCCTCCCATTCTTCACGGAGGCCTCCTTAAGCCTGGTGGCCCAGGGTGGGAAATGAAGGGGCATGGTTGGGACTCCTCTATTTGCCTCACTCACTCACTCCCTTCGTAAAGAGATGATGTTTCTGGACCAGTGTCCATCCTCGTCTCCTTTCTCCCACCCCCCCAAGAGTGACAGACCTGGGGGGGAGGAGATTCATGGAAAAGGCCATGGTCTTCAGTGGCTGGATATTTTGGGACTGACATTGATGTGCCTGGTAAGTTAGTCTGATTTTTGGCAGGTGGCCTTCGTTCTTCAGCACATGGACCTCTCTGTATGGTTATTTTCCCCAGAGTGAGTGAGCCAAGAGAGCAAGAAGGGAGCCATAAAGTCCTTTATAACCTGGTCTCGGAAGTCACGCGCCATCACTTCTATCGGTCACCGTCTTTGTCAGCCCAGGCTGCTATAACAAGATACCTAGAGTGGATGGCTAGAATGACAGAAACTTATCTCTCACTGTCTGGAGGCTGGAAAGTCCAAGGTCAGGGTGACAGCGTGGCCAGTTTCTGGTAAGAGCTCTCTTCCTGGCTTACAGATGGCTGCCTTCTCCCTGTGTCCTCTCATGGTGGATAGAGAGAGACAGCGAGCCCTCTTGTATCCCTTCTTATAAGGGTTCTAACTCCATCATGAAGACACCACCCTCATGACCTCATCTAAACCATAGACTTCATGTTCAAATACCATCTCTTTGGGGGTTAGGACTTCAAAATACAAACTTTGGGGAGACACAGTTCAGTCCTTAGCAATCACACAGACCAACCCTGATGTCATATGGGAGGGGGACTACACGCGCGTGTGAATATCAGGAGGCAGGGATCTTTGGGACTGTCTTCGAAGCTGGCTCCCGCACAGGCAAATCCTAGCCTCCAGCTGGCCCCTTATGTCTCCTAGCTCAGCCCTTGGGCTTCTGGAAGGCCCCCATCCCCACTCTCTATCAGAGGCTCTCTGCCTTTCTGAGACACTTCTCAGTGAGATTCATTACTGCAAGCTCAGGCTGACTCCCTTCTTTAGGTCCCCATGTCATCCCTAGGAAACAGGCATCTTTACGGTGTAGCAGTTAGAAGCGCAACTCACTACCAGTGCAATGCTCTCCTCCTGGCTCTGTCACCATCAGCCAGACTTGCCTTCAGTTTTCTCAGGTATGTTTTCCAGACCAGGTCCTGAATCTCCAGCTCTAGGAAAATACGTCCTGTCCTTTAAGTGCTTTTCTTGAACCCCTATTCTCACTTAGTTTAAGGTAAAGAAGAGAACCCATTGAACTTCTCCTTTGGAGAGGGTATTAGAAATTTACTCTACACTGAAAAATTCTCCCAAATATCCCGAGTTCTTTCACTGCCTTCTACCATGACTCTTTTCTAACTGGGATGGACGGATTCCAGTTTCTGAGTCTTGACCTACCCTACAGAGGTGGTTATAGCAGATGCTTTTGGGGCCCTGCCCTTGGCCCTCATGTTTGCCCACCCATTGTCCTATGATAAGTGCCTGTTTCTTCCTGGAGGAACATGACCAGCCCGGGCGTGGGGAAAGCCAATGTTCCTGGAAGTTAACACCCTCTAGAGTAACCATCAACTATTGTCGAGAAATGGGAGTCAGTGATTCATTACCTGGCTTCCTTGGATGGGGCATCTCAGAGTCATACTCCACACTGTCTCCTGGAATCTCCAGTGGGAGACTTCTCCAGCAGCTAAGTACAGTTGGTAACCTGCTTATTAATGCACTTCCTACTCTTCTCTGGGTCACTTCCTCATCCCTATTGACACTTCCTGGAATTAACTCCCCAATAAACTATATCCTCAGCTTGTACAACAAACAGGGAGAGCCCAACTGGGGCTGGCTGTGTGGGACATTGTATATGGTTTAATCTGCTTTTGCCATCTTGAAACCTTTTTTTTTTAAAAGATTTTATTTATTTATTGGGGTGAGAGTGATAACAGGCACAAGAAGGGGGAGGGCAGGCTCCCTGCTGAGCAAGGAGCCAGATGCAGGACTCAATCCCAGGACCCAAGGATCATGACCTGAGCCGAAGGCAGATGCTTAACCAACTGAGCCACACAGGTGTTCTGCCATCTTGAAATTATTAATAATTTTTAACAAAGAACCCGACATTTTCACTTTTGACTGGGCCCCACAAATTTTGTAGTCATCCCTGAGCCCAACCAAAGACAGTGGTCCAACACTTCCATTTAGGATTGGGGTACTCGATTCTTACTGTACTATGCATGGCCTTTGGGATTACAGCTCATCATTCTGTTAAAAATGCACAATCGAGAATTCGGAGAGACTGAGTTTTACTCTTTGGCAAGGTATTACTCTTGATTTTGTGTAAAGCAATTTCCACTTGTTACCACATAGCTTGGATAGTGATTATTCCTTAAAATGCAAAAGAAAGCTTATTATCTCGTAATGTGTTTTCATTAGTGTTCCACTAGGCCTATGTTCATTACTGTAATTCTGCAGGCTTATTTCCCTGCAGAAAAATTTCCATGGCTTCTTATCACTTTTTTCAGCTTTTTCAGACAATTCCTAAATGTGTGGAGGCGTTTCATGTGGGGATAGTCACTTGGTTCAGATTCTTCGGGTTCTCATCATATTTGTATTAATATAGACTCTCGATCCATAAAAGTCCATTCTCATGATGAAGCAATTAAAAGAAATGTGGGACAGTGTTTCTGTGGAGCCGGGCCCATTCTGAAAGACAAAACGTGTAGCTTAACATTCAGACTGAAGCCAAAAGAGAATCCTTCTCACGTGCTGGTGGTTGTTCAAGCCACAGTCCTGGAGGGGGCTTGTAGCCGGGGCTCCCAGGGGCCAAGAGTGCATGACTCCGGGGGCTCCCACACAGACCAGGCTTGGCCACTCACCGCTCACAAACTCTAAAAGCTGAGAAATGAGCTGTGGTGGGATTAGAAAGGAATTTATTTCCTTGAGACCACCGCCGCCGGCAAGATAGCGGATTAGCGTCTCAGACTGTCCCCAAAGTGCTGAAAATACTTCCCGTTTTAAAAAGATTTTATTGGGGCGCCTGGGTGGCTCAGTGGGTTAAAGCCTCTGCTTTCGGCTCAGGTCATGATCCCAGGGTCCTGGGATCGAGCCCCACATCGGGCTTTCAGCTCCGCGGAGAGCCTGCTTCCTCCTCTCTCTCCCTGCCTGCCTCTCTTGCCTACTTGTAATCTCTGTCAAATAAATAAATAAAATCTTTAAAAAAAAAATAAATAAAAATAATAAAAAGATTTTATTTATTTATTTGGGGGGTGGGGAACACGAGCAGGGGGAGCAGCAGAGGGAGAGAGAAGCAGGCTCCCCGCTGACCAGGGAGCCCAACTCCGGGCTCCACCCCAAAACCCTGGGATCCTGACCTGAGCCAAAGGCAGATGCTTAACCATCTGAGCCACCCAGGTTCCCCATTCTGGGTTTTAAATAAGGAAAATATGGGACAATGGTTGGTGGGTACAAGCAGGTGGGCAGGAAAGTCAGATGAGTCACTGTCATGGGCAGGGTCCTGCTGACTGACGTCAGGGCAGCCCTTATCGCCTTAAGGGGGACTTTTTGGTTCTCTCATGGGAGGCTTTGCTGCAGGGTCTTTTTTTTTTTTTTTATTGTGTTAAGTTAGTCACCATACAGTACATCATTAGTTTTTGATGTAGTGTTCCATGAGTCAACGTTCCTGTATAACACCCAGTGCTCATTAGAGCATGGCCCTCCCAAGGTAAGGGCTAAGCTGGGAAGGGCTTAACCGAGGAGGAAGTACAGCTTGAGGGCGGAGGGGAGGTAGTTGAAGGCCGAAAGGGGATCCCCACCTTCAGAGCGGGAAGACGCCCATTCACAGACACAACATCAACACATAGATTTACTCCTTTGTTCTCACTGCTCACGAGTCAAAGAAGACAGTTTTAGTCATTCCAATGAAAAATATCCTCCCACAGAATGTCTAAATATTAAGAAATTATCAAAAGCAGGGGAAACTGGGGGAAAAAAAAAGACAAGGAGATTTTTGGCATGGGAGGGAAAGGCAGACCTTCCAGCTAATTTTAGAGTTACTATGGGGGTCAGGAAAAGCCCCAAGCGCCATAGCCAGAAGACCTTTGGGGAGGTAGTGTCTTTGGAAAAATCTGCTGAGAAATAGCAGGTTGATCTAGCCAGGTGGAAATGCTCGGTGGGGACTTGAGGGTAGATGCAGTTTTATTCTTTCAGTCTGAATGTGATGTTGTTTCTGCTCATGCCGTCCGCTGTACCAGCCCCTTCCTCTGGTCACTCCACTCCCCCCTAAGTTTCTGTGGAGACACGGTTTCCTCCAGGAAGACTTCCCCACCCTCTCCAGCTGCCCAATCCTGGGTTGGGCGGCTACGATTAATCATCGCTCCATCATGGTCCCCAAACTCATTGTCCCTATGTCTGACTACAAAAACAGACTGTCTGGGGATCGGCTTCCTTCATTGGATTATAAGCTCCTTGGGAGCAGGTGTTGACGCCTTATTCACCTTTAACTTTGGGACACGGTTGGGGCGTCTTCCTAAATCTCTGTGGAAAGACTGAGAGAACACAGGATCCCCGCCCCAAAATCATGGCCTCCTGAGTGAGCCTCGCCAGGGTGGAGGAAGGAAGGGAAGAGGCTTGGACTTCACAAGGAGCTTGGAAAGTCGAACTCTTCCTGGTGAATGAAAACAACAGCTGGTCAAAGCCCGGAGTGGGAGCTGAAAGGAACATTAGCTATCAGACCACACCCTGGGACTTGGCTCCCTTCTTCCTTCTTTGAGGGTGTGCCACTCCCTTTTGTCACGTGTCACATCCCAGAAGGAGTCCTTTGCCTCTATTTTAAATGAGGGAAAACGCAGGGGCCGCGAGGGTCCTTGACCCTCCTGTGGAGTGAAGGGCTTGCATTACGGATATGCCCGTGTCTGGGGGGCAATAGACTGAGCTGACTGCAAGGCCTGAAGGTCAGTAGGAAGCCAGTACTTGACCTTCACCAGTTATCCTCTAGGCTCCACTCGTACAAAAAAAGAGGACAGATTCTGGGATTGGACACCTGGATGGACTTTTGCTTAGAACTGGACTGAAGTGCTAGTTTTCTTGGCGTTCTTGGAGAAGTCACCTAACCTCACTCCGTCTTGCACTGATCAACTTTGAAGTCGCGATTCTGACATACCTAATTTTATAATATTGTTCGGAAGTTTAAACAACATAACTTATATACAAGTTACTTAACGGAGATCATTTATCAATAAGCTCCCGCCTTTGCCTCCAAAAGACCTTATCTGGCATAAGATCATTCACTCTGCAGGTTAGCTCTGGCAAGCTCCCTCTGAAGATTATTTTTCATCCTCGGTGGCTGAAGAATCACTCAAGACCCTTGTTCAAAGGCAGCTTCCTGGCCCAACCCGAGATTCTGGTGCTAGAGGTGTGGGTTCCATGAAGTTTCATTTCTCACAGTTGTCCCAGGTAATTTTGAGTCAACTGGACTATTGCCCACAATTCTGGAAACATGATTTGGAAACTGCAGTCTTTTTTTTTTTTTAAATCTTATCGCCAAGACTATTACTACTTTCCTTTCATCAGTAACAGTCTGAAGAAAAGCCCCCTTAAGCCAAAAATTTTTTTTAAATTTTTAAAAATATTTTATTTATTTGACAGAAAGAGGAAAAACAAGCAGGGGGAGCAGCAGAGAGAGGGAGAAGTAGGCTCCCTGCTGAGCAGGGAGCGATGACGCCGGGGGGGGGGGGGGGTGGGGGGGTGGGGGTGGGCTGGATCCCAGGACACTGGGATCAGGACAGGAGCTGGAGGCAGACGCTTAATCGACTGAGCCACCCAGGTGCCAAAAATTTTTTTTAAGTTAAAAAAATATTTTTTAGGGCGCCTGGGTGGCTCAGTGGGTTAAAGCCTCTGCCTTCAGCTCAGGTCATGATCCCAGGTCCTGGGATTGAGCCCCACATTGGGCTCTCTGCTCAGCCGGAAGCCTGCTTCCTCCTCTCTCTCTGCCTGCCTCTCTCTGCCTGCTTGTGATCTCTGTCTGTCAAATAAATTAATTAAAAAAAAATATATTTTTTATTATGTTCCATTAGCCAGCATGCCAAATATTTAATTATATACTCTGTCCTGGGGAGTTGTGAGAAAGACAGTAAGCTGAGGAGGCAGTGGAGGTGATGGGGGGCGATGGGGAAAGCCTCACCAGGCTACGGAGTGTGCCCTCCGGACCCTTGGGGAGTGGAGAGACAGAGCGGGTGGCCTTTCTGGAAAGCCAGGATGCAGTGCTGGGAATCCGTGGGGCTGCAGGGTTTCCAGCTCACACCAAGGCAGCGCTTGGAGGTACGGGGCTATAAATTCTGGAAGGGCTATATATTCCCTCTACAGCAGACCCATACAAATGTATGCCTCCGTATTGGTCCATATTCCCCAACCGACCGTCAGAGACTTTGCTAGTGATCTGGGGTTGCCCAATCCCTGCAGCTTCATTAAAATGGAAACGCGAGAGAGGCTGAGACGTCTGCTCCGCCTGGCTCTTGCAAAATCCCGCTGCAAAGTCCCCCACCGAGGCCAGCAGTAACACATCCTTGGGCTGCCTCTGCTTCGCAGGGGCTCAGCAGGGAATTCTGCCAGAGAACACCTGGCGGAGGCTCCCAAACAGGCTGATCACCCACCAGGTGTGGGCTATTCTGGGAATTTCTCTCCCAATTCTCATTCCCCACCCTTCCCTCTCTTTTTGAAAATCTTGTAATTTGGAATTCACTACCCTTTAAAGAAATGCAATCGCTGCCTTCAGGCTCCGCCTCCCCCGCCCCACCCCCAGCCGCCCCACCTCTGTCCTGCAGCCCTGGTCTGGGGTCTGGAGAGCGAGCGGCTTCTCAGGTCCGCATCCATTCAATAAACATTTTTTTTCCCCCTGGAGTAAAGTACACATAGCATGAAATGTAGCATCTCCAGCACTTTTGAGTGTGCAGTTTGGAAGCGTTAAGCCTATTCATGGTTGCGCAACTGAAACTCTTTCCATCCGGCAGAAGTGAACCCTGTCCTCCTGAGACAACCCCCCAGGACCCCCAGCCTCCGGCCCGGCAACCCCCGCTCTACACTCTGTTGCCGTGGGTTTGGCTTCTGTGGGTACTTGATCCGCGAGTGCAGTCCTAGCAGTATTTTTTTTTTTAAGATTTTATGTATTTATTTGACAGACAGAGCTCACAAGTAGGCAGAGAGGCGGGCAGAGAGAGAGGAGGAGGCAGGCTCCCCCCTGAGCAGAGAGCCGGATGTGGGGCCTGATCCCAGGACCCGGAGATCATGACCTGAGCCCAAGGCAGAGGCCTCAACCCACTGAGCCACCCAGGTGCCCCAGTATTTGCTTTTTTAACCACTGGCTTATTTGACTAGCATACAGTCCTCAAGGCTCATGCATGTCTAGCAAGTGTCAGAATTTCCTTCAGTGTGAATGAAGGCTGAGTCCTATTTCATGGTACTTGTAGGCCGCATTTCGTGTGTCCTTTCGTCGGTCAAGGCACACTTGAGTGGCTCCCACCTTTTGGCTATTGTGAATAACGCCGCTGTGTACTTTGAAGGACAAATGCCTCAAGGCCTTGTTTTCAGTTCCTTAGGGCATCTACCCAGATGTGGCATCGCTGGGCCATATGGTAATTCTAATCTTAATTTTTTGAGGGACCACCGCACCACCATTTTGTATTTCCCCCAGCAGGGCCCAAGGGTTCCAATTTCTCCCTGTTCTAACAATACTTGTGACTTTCTGGTTTTTTTTGATAGTAGCCAGCCCAATGGGTATGAGGGGGTATCCAGTGGTAGTAACGATGTGCATTTTCCTAGTGCACATCATTACTAGTGATGGTAAGCACCTTTTCGTGTGCTTGTTGGCCATTTATGTATCTTCTTTGCAGAAATTCAACAAATGTTTTTGGTCGTCTGTGAGTTGCCTATCCACTGGCCATTGCCTCTCATCCTCCTGGTTGTCCTTTGATTTCATTTCCCCCAGTGTGGTTCAGGGATAAGTCCTAATTCATCTGAGATAGTGGTTCCCAATTCCGGCTACACATTAGAGTTACTGGGGGTAGCTTTAAAAAACACCCATCCCTAGGCTTACTCCCCAGACCAACTAAATCAGAATATCTAGAGGTAGCCTTGGATATTGGTATTTGTCAAAGTTTCCTGTTTAGGCCCAGGTATTAAAATATGCTGCCAGGAATATGAAGCATGATTCTAAACCAGCCACAACGTTCCCATTCCTCTTGTGATCAGGTTAGGACCAGTTGTATGTCTGGTTTATACTCGATGGGACATGCTGGCTTCTATGGAAGAGTTACATTTTCCTAAAATGAGACAGAGTAGGAGGTGGGATGGAATGGTTTCTCTTCCTCCCTTGAGTATGACTCTTAGAACGTGGGCGGTCTTCCCACATGGCAGACCTTGGCCGGAGGATGCTTGAGCGGGAAGTTAGAACAGAGCATAGACAGCTGATGATGTTGAGCCGCTGACCTGACTCCCCTTGGAGCCAGCCTGCTTCTGGGATTCTGATGTAGCAGAATAAATACCCTTCTTACTGAAGCTGCGCTGAGTTGGATTTTCTGTTGCTTGCAGCAGAAAGTATCCCAACATTAAGCTTGCTGTGGGCTGGGAATTTCAGGCAGGCATAGGGCTATCTTTATGGAGTATCTGTTAGAACAGGAAAAAGGAACAGACATGGTCTTGAACAGCCTTACACCCGGGACTCTCATGCTGAAAGTCTGAAGCTCTACTGCCCAAGGCTCTAGGCTTCGTTCAGATCTCCGGTGAGCTGGGCAAGCTGTATCATCGGCAGCCAGAATGGAACCCGAGGCACTCAGCTTAAATCCCGTCTCTGCCTCAACTTGCCCTGTGGTCCGGGCTAAGTCCTTAAACGGGTCAGTTAACATGAGAAGGGAAAGAAGTTGTTTTTGTGAGAACGTTCTTAGTCTAAGCCACATAAGCCTTTAGAGATTAAATTTAACACCTTGGTGTGATACCCGAGTGCAAACAAGTAACTTATTTAAATTAATGGCCAGCCGGGTAGTACTTATCAAGTTACATGATTCTCAGGTTTAGAACAGGAGTAACGTTATTTAGGTTCTTCTTTCCTGGATCTAGGTGTCACCAGCTCGGGCATCCTTTCTGCCGCAGTTTCCAGCAAGTATACCCGTGGGCGTGGCAGCCGGGGATGTCTGCGTTCAGTGAGTCCCAGGGACGAGGCTGGGTGAGGGCGCACGTTTGGGGTTGTGTTGGCAAGGTCACTGGTCTCCGTCCGCGCGCCCACAAGAGCTTACGTTCGAGACTAACAAACCCCAAGACACACTGCAATGTTGGAAAATGACAAGTGATCAGCAGCTTCCTAACAGCGCTGTGTAACAAGAGCTAGCCCCAGGAAGGTCTGGCTCCGTAGAAAGTAGGGGAAAGGGTATGCCTGTCTTTAGGAAAGCCATCAAAGGGGGAAATATTTAAAAACATACCTAGCGTCAGCTTTTCAGAATCTACTTTCTGATTTATTCTTATAGACAGTATCGAAATTCAGAACAAACACTGTGTGAGTGTAAAGTGTGTCCAGATCGCCAACCGTTGATAATTCACACCTGGCCTTTGAAATCTGTCTTTGTCTTCCCCGGGTCTCTGTAGTGAAGCCCAAGGGCTGCATTTTAATCTTCCCGAAAACTCGTCAAACGAGAGGTTTGCATAAAGTGCATCTCTGTTTCAGAAAGAATGTGGAAAACGTTGGGGGAAAAATGTGAGAAGTCATGGGGAGTTCATTTCATTGGATCAGCAGTAATGTAGGTTCAAACACTGTTCTGCCCGCACAGGAACCGACTCTGTCATTAGGCCCGTGAAGAATGTAGAAAACAAGGGCATTTTGAGTGTGAAAACTACACATGAAGACAAATCACCCTCATTTGCCGAATGTATCCAGAATGACCGCTGCAATCTTGAGGACGCAACGAGGCAAATGTAGAAAACACAGAACACTTTAGAAAGAGAAAAGACTCCTACTCAGTGACAGTAGCTGCAAATATTCATAAGGGAGATGGATTCTTTTTTGTCAACATGGAAATGTCATCCCGGAGAGAGTGTCACCTTGTCGGGAGAGAAAAGGCCAAATGCTGAGCTGGGACCGACTGGCAGGTACCGGAAGTGAGGAGAGAAACTTCTGATGACTGGGGAATTTGCAGAGAGGTCTCACTGCCATCCTTGTGCCTGGAAGGATGAGTAGACTCAACAAGGGGGCTTTAACCCACTGAGCCACCCAGGGGCCCCCACAGTATCTCTTTATCTCCAAAATAAAGGCCACACACAAAGAATCTGAGAAAGACAACTACCCCCAGAAAAGCAAGGAAACAGAAATCCGCAGAAATAGAAGAGGGGGGTGGCTGGGGGAGCATATGACTCTTGATTTTGGGGTCAAGAGTTTCAGCCCCATGTTGGCTGTAGATTATTTAGATAAATTTTTTTTTTAAAGGAAACTTGGGTGCCTGGGTGGCTCAGTAGTTTAGGGCCTCTGCCTTCAGCTCGGGTCATGATCCTGGGGTCCTGGGATCGAGCCCCACGTCGGGCTCTCTGCGCAGCGGGGAGCCTGCTTCCCCCTCTCTCTCTGCCTGCCTCTCTGCCTACTTGTAATCCCTGTCAAATAAATAAATAAAAATCTAAAAACAAAAAAAATTTTAAAAAGGAAACTTGCAGAAATAAAAGGATAGGAGGAAGCATGAGAACTGAAGTTAAGAATTAAAAATGGGCCTCAGAAAGTAGACCAGAGAAAAGGGCAGAATTGAATCACACAGAAGGATAGGTGTTCAGCCTTGGAAAAAATGTGAAAATTTCATGTCTCTAATACAGCATATCTCGGAACACTAGACCAGTGGTCAGATAAGTTTGGAAAACACCATGTCCTATCTAACCACTCCTATATTTTGCAATTAATAATGCAAAATAGCTTATTAATGGCTCTGAGAAGGGCTCTAATAAAGATACCCAATTAACTCATAAATTTTTGTTTAAACACAGAAGCCCTTTCTCCACACTACCCCACTCCGGTGACATCCTGTGGGGCTACCTTCCTATGCTACACCTTTGCTATATGTTGTCATAGAAGATTAAGTAAATGTAGCAGCCACACGTAAAGCATTTAT